>APFE030610135.1:150760-174367 GCA_000404065.3 Pinus taeda
TGGCACTAGTGATTATGGTTTGTGCTACCAAGGAAGATCAGGATTGGACAAAATGTTGGATATTCGTGGCTTTGTTGAGGCAGACTGGGTTGGAGATTTGGATCAGATAAGATCTACAAGTGGGTATGTGTTTAACCTATTTGGAGGTGCAGTCAATTGGATGAGTAAGAAACAATCTATAGTGGCACTATCAACTGCAGAGGCAGAATACATGGCAGCCATTCATGCAAGCAAGGAAGTAGTTTGGTTGCAGATATTGTGTTCAAGTATGAGGTTAGTACAGGGAGCTATAAGGATAGAATGTGACAACCAAAGTGAAATTTTCTTCACAAAGAACCCTGCATATGATTCAAAGACAAAGCACATTGATGTTCAGTATCACTTTGTGAGGGATATGATAGAAGACAAAAAGGTGTTGCTGGTAAAAGTGGACACTTTGAAGAATAATGCAGATGCATTGACAAAATCTGTGAGCTCTGAGAAGTTCTCTTGGTGTAGAGAAACAATGAGCGTTGTAGGGTTGGATAAAAGACTAAGCTCTCTTGTGGCCTCCTGTGGAAAGAAAACAACAAGTGGGAGAATGTTGGGTTGTGTTATATTCTTTCCACGTCTAGCCCACGTAGTTAATTGGGGGTTAGAAGGGGGGCGAAGCCCCCCGTTTGTTGCATAGTGGGAGGTCACAGGGGTTTGAGGCGCACCCATAACCCCATTTTATGGGGTCCGGGGCGGCGCCCCAGAAAATTGTGGTTTTAGACCCTATGTTAGGTTGGGCGGACCCACCTATTGTTTTGTGCATGATTTTCGCACATGTTTTTTGGACGCGATGGTTTTCAGTCCATGGTATTGGATTGATGGTTTTTTTTGGTCCATGGTATTGGACGTGATGGTTTTTCGGTCCATGGTATTGGATGATTCGGCATGTATAAATATGTATTGTAACATTGAAAGGAAAATAATGAAAAAATCAAGCTGGTAGTCTCGGTTTTGGGATCCAGGGGAAAATCTCTGTGCATATGTGTTTTTTATGTGTTATGCTCTCGCATTGTTTATTTTTCTGTGATTTAGAATTCGTATGTAGGTAATTTCTGTACGGGGTTAAAACCTACACCTTGGAGATTCCTCCCCTTCCTTGGTATGTTTTTCAGGGCTTGCCTCAACCTTCTGTGCTTCTTCCCCACTATTTTATTGGTCTATGCCTCCTCTTCTTCCTCTGGTTCTTCCTCTTCTTTTTCAGGTTCCTCCTCTTCTTCTTCGGGTTACTCCTCTTCTTCTTCGAGTTCTTCTTCTTCCTCCTCACCACTAGAGGTTGGGTCTCTTTCATACTCAATCACTTCAATTACAGCCTCCTTGTCCATGTCCCTAAATGTGGACCATAGAAAAGGGACTCTTAATTGGCTTAAGACATATTATATTATGAGCTTGATTAGTCCATGATGTGTCAGTTGCTGATGTTTTCCTTTTTGTACCTTTATACTCATGTCTATTATTGATTTCAACAAGAAATAGGGTGCACTAAGTCTTCTGTTAAGGGGTAACTCTTCTCCAAATCTCAACTCATGGAGGAGTCTAAACTAGTAACCATAGACTATACTGAGCCTTCCCTCACAAGAATTATAGTTGAGAATGTGATAGTTTAGTTCATTCCAAGGATAGGGAAGGCTCTCCCTTCTAATCCCATTTGTCTTCAATTGGCTCCTCATCTCTTAAGAAAAAATTCTTCTTGGCATAATTGTTGTTTGGTCAATTTAGTGTCCTAAATTGCTCTACATAAATTATCAATCCGGGTATCATAAACTGATGAAGTGTAGTGCACTATATGTGCTAGATGACCCTTCTTACCTCACTGTTTTTGAGTTTTATGTTGTTTTGGGGTTTGATCCTTTAATTCCTAATGTCTTGCAATGTACTTAACAAAATATTAAATCTGCTGCTGCTAAGAATCTAGAGAAATGAAATGAGGACTAAAAGTGCTTTAAGCCAGATTTGGAAGTAAAGTTTTAACCAAGAAAATGAAAACAGAGTTTCAATTTTTGCTATTTATTATTGATTACAAATCATGAACTAAAAGAACTTAAGAGTGAAATTGCAACTACTATCTAATAAAAAAACTAGAGCTAAATGAAATATTATAACTAAAAATGAGATTGCAACTATCTATGATGGAAATAAGGCTAAAATGAAATACTGAAACTGAGATTACAACTACTGCAGAATCAAAACTTAATGAAAACTGAAAGTGAATTTACAACAAAACTAATTGAAAGACTAAGATTAAAAATGAAATTGCAACTAATCTAATATGGAAAACTAGATGAAGTGCTTTGTTACTCTGCTACACAATTTTGGGAGAACAACCTCCTTGTGATAACATTTTGAGGAATTTCGTACTTCATCATTCTAATAGAAAATAAATACAAAAATGCAGGAGAAGACTCATTACATAAATGAAATATCCAATCACTTGGTTTAAGATGAACCATCAACCAGAAGGGATTTTTAGAAATATTCACTTACAATATGAGTCATTAAACTAGTAATAAAATGACAAAATAGTAATGGCATTGATCACTTCTAACTAAAGACTTAAAGACTAAAGAACAACAAATGAAATAAATTACTCTACACTACTGAACTCAACTTAAAGCTACTGATAAGAAACTAAAAAGAAATGAACAAAAGAACTATACTGAACTGAAATAAAACTATTCTGCCTTAGTAATAAGATGACAAAAATTGCATTATGAACAAGGTTAGAAAGTGGTTATAAACATCATGGAAAAACACAGTGAATTTACAATTCAACTATGAAAGACAAAACAAAAATGAAATGTAACCTTAGCCAGCGCAGGGGCCCTCTGCAACTGCTGAGGTTAAATGTACTTAATCAACACTCCAACAAACGCTTTCAAGTATCCATGAAACAAACAATCTTCATATTAAAAACAGAGAATGAGTTCTCAAAATTACAAAGCTGTAATCTGAACTTATCACATGAGCAAATTCGAACTAGTTCTCTGTTCTTCACACAGGTATTTATAGAGAAATTATACAATTGTTTTGAGAAAAATAAGCTACAGCAAAACACGTAGGCAGACAGGTACATGGAATCGTCTTCCATAGTTGCTGGAGACATAAATCTAAGGTAATGGTTGTTGGATTCAGTTTTCACAAGTGGCTGATGAAGTCCGTAGCCTCAGGAAACTACTTTGTATCCCATCACTGAGAAACGTGTAAAAAACAGAGTCATGTTTGCCTTAGGCTTCTATGTTTAACTTCCCTTTGACCGAAGTCTTCCTTGTTGACCTGGACCAGGTGAATAGGACACGATCCATGCTCTAATGTTTTCCAAGCTTCCCATGTAGTCATTTTCCCCTCTTGACACCTGGAACCTGCAAAAGCGCGGAGGTAGCTGCGGAACAGCCGATTAGCTGCAGAATGTGGCTGTGTTCCGTAGCTAAAAGACAAAAACTTAGTTAAATAACAAACATAAAAGTATAACATGTAAATCACTAAAATTTTTTCCTTGAGGCAATGTATAATGGTTATTGATGACGAGGATGCATTTTTTAAAGAAGAATGGATGAGAAAAGTTGCTAAGGAAAGGGCAGTTTTGGAGCTCAACATACCCCCACTGCAAGACTATTATATGTCCCCATGCAATCAAAATTGTGAACTTCCTCCTCCTACTGCATTTGTTCTGAGACTTCAGCCAAAACATCCAACCTCTTCTTGCTTTTCTTTGCACCAACTACCATCCTTGGCTTCCTCATGAGAAATCTGTACTTGAGGTTAATAAGTGCCTTGTTTAACTTCTTATTCTTCCTTTTTAGTTTTATGTTCTTCCTGTGCCATAAACCCAAGTGAAGCATAGTGTTATCACAGATAAACTTATCCAACTTGTTATGTTCTTTTAAGGCTTCATTTTCTCTTTGGATGTGCCTATTTAGAACTTCTAGCTCATAGATCTCATGTTTAAGGGAGCTAGTTAAAGTTTACTGTGAGGTGGTAGGCTGCTCTGGATTAGCTGAAGTCCTTGGGTCTACTGATGTACTCTTTCTCTCCAATGACTATGTAGTCATAAATTTGTTGTTGGACTGGATCAATGCCAGGAAACTCTTCTTGGGTTGCCCTCAAAGTTATGTAGAGGAGAGTTCTGTGGGATTTGCTCATATGGAATATTGTCAGGGGACTGACTTGGAGTTTCTCCCTCTAAACCTATAAACTGAGTTTATTTTGATTTCATTTTCTTCGCTTTGCCCCAGAGTCTAGAACTCCTCCTCAAGTTTTGGGAGCCTATGATCTCTTCCTCGATAACCTGTTTCCTTTTTCCTTTCTCCTTATCTTTCTTGAGTCGATCCCTGGTTTTGATTAGTCTCTAAAAAAGCAGTTGTTCATCCTCCTTAGGTGATGATGGTTCAGGAATATCCTTGAGGATTTATTTAACCTTTTCTTTCATTTTTCTCCTCTGCTTAGTCTACTTTTTGATCTCTGTTAATTTCTCAGAGATTGGCTCTTCTTCATCATTTTTCTGTGTTGAAGTTTCAGGGGTGTTTTGAAAGGGGAGACTGGTCTTCCTTCTCCTACTTCTTTTTACAGGACTTCCCTCAGGCAATTCTGGAGCATCTTGGAAGAAGTTCCTTACCAAAAAGTCCTCCCATGTGTCCCCTACACTTCTCAAATGAAATTCAACTAAAATCTTCACTATTCCATGTCGACACAGAGTGGTTTCTATTGACTCAACTTTCTTTTGAACATTAGTTGCCATTCTTCTCAGACTATTCGACAGGAAAAAGGGTAGATTGAGGGTTTCGTCTTCTAGGAAATTCATTAACAGTCGTATATGATATACATACATAGAACCAAACCTCCCTTCGCATGTAATAAACTTTTGCAAAATTAACAACATGCTACTCCATTTGTTTTTAACTGCAGAGATTAGAAACCCTTTTCTAAAAACTGAAGTGTCCATACTGGGATTTTTGAGAATGACCTTCCAGGATTCATCATGAAACTCTTTATTCTTAAACCACCTTTCTCCCAGCCTAGGGAGTTATGTTGCTTCATCTATAAAGGACTCGGTAGCTGCAAATTTGATGTCACCTATTTCCACATCCATTCCATCAAATGACCTAGCAAAGGATTTGGTGATTTCCTTATGGTAACCGTTGAATTTTTCAATGAAACTCAACCAACCAGCCTTCTGTAACATTCCTTTCAACTGAGGATAGCCCTCCATGTACTTCACCCCTATGGGTTCAGTTCTAACAATGAGCCCCATCACCTCTGTTCTCGGCTACTCTTCAAAATTCCCTTCACTGTCTGAGAAATGGAGTGACTGCGTAAAGAGGATTGTGTATACAAAAATGGAGCAAATGTGTGGATAGAAATAGAACGATTATGGATATGGAAACGAAATGACAGCGTATATGGAAGCAGGATGACTGTGAATAAAACAACTATATATACAGAATATATGGAAATAGAGTAGATATACACGTAAACTGTGTGAAAAACAAAGTGACAGTTATACACAAAGAATGTGAAAAAAGAGCAACTGTATGCACAAAGAGGCTGCGGAAGTATAAGAGAAAAACTTAATGTAATAAATGAACAATCAGGGTTTGAAGAGTCATATGTAGATAGGCCATGTCGTTAATCTAACCATTAACAGGTGTAGTTGTAGAAGTTCAGTTAAGTACGAGTAATGGAGTTTAAAACGGAGATTAGTTATGAAGGCATCATTGGACCATTTGGAATTGAAGATGGAAGATATGGTGAAGGAATCGTGGCAGTCAAATCTCATAATGATTAATCAAGGAGACATGTGATCATACAAGTTATACAAACTTATGTTTTTGTATTTCTTTTTGAAATAAGTTTTTGTTTTTACCTTTGGAACCTTATCTTCTGCTTGCTAATAGCTTGATGTTTGCTTCCACAGGTGCTTTAGGTGTGATTGGTCTTCAAAGTTGTTTTCTCTTCAATTACCTGCATATGAGATTTTATTATGAACTGGCCTCTTTGTGCTTGGACTGATAATCAAACTATTGTTGCAGAATCAGGTTAGCTGCAGAACAAGATCAGCTACGGAATAGAGTCAGTTGCAAAACGTGGAAACAACTGCAGAATGTAAAACAGAGAGTTAAATATGACTTATGAAAGAATGAAATGAAAATGGTTGTGTGAGTAAAATATGACAAGATGATAAATGAGAATGGAGATGAAAGAAATGCTAGAAAAGGAAAATTTTATTGGTGAAATATGGCAGTGGAGTGAAGTGAAATTGTAAAAGTAAAACAAAGTGAAATGAAATGAAACAATGAATTTTTGCAGAATTCGGAGTGAGTCACCATTTTTCAGAAAAGGAAATGGAAAATATAGGGTGTCAGAAGCTTCTGATTTTCTCCCAGTATTTTTTGTATAAGCATGCCAATCAGTGATAGGTTTTCAACCTTATACAATTTATTTATTATTTTTTAGATAGAAAAAAAAAATAAAGACTAAGTTGGTCGAGAAGAAGGATTCTTCTTCACCATCTTCATTTCAAAATTGTTCTGAAAGATCTTGATGAACTCCTCCTTTGAGATTGGTTTTTGATAAATTTTCAATCTATGACCATTCACAAGGAGAGGAGTTTGACTTTCATCTATTGTTTTGATCCTCACTTCTCCATTACTGAAAACTTTTTCAATCTCATATGGCCCAAGCCAATGAGTTTGAAACTTCCCTCGAAAATTTTTAAACTTTGAATCAAATAACAATGCCCAATCTCCCTCTTGAAACCTCTTGACCTTGATGTATTTATCATGCCATTTAGACCTTTGTTGTTGAACTAGACCAGTTCTTTGAACAGCCTCTTGTCTGATTTCATCAAGTTCATTCAATTTCTCCAGTCTATGCTTTTGAGCTTATGATAAATCCATCCCCAACTGGACTGCCATCTTGAAAGTTTTGACTTGGAACTCTATGGGGAACAGTACTTGCTTCCCATAAACAAGTTCATAGGGTGTATGTCCCATTGTGTTCCTCCATGTAGTTCTATAGGCCCATAAGGCTTCAGGAAGCCATTCTTCCCAATCTCTTCTATGTAGATGCACAATCTTGGTGAAGATTCCTTCAATCACTTTATTTGTAGACTCCACTTGACCATTTGCTTGTGGATGGTAAGCAGTAGATTTCCTATGCTTGATCTTGTACTCCTCCATAAGCTTCTCCATCATGTTGAATGTGAATTGAGATCCCTGATCTGTCACAATTTCTCTTGGAACACCAAGACGAGTGAAGATGTCCTAAAAAATAACATTAACTACAGATTTTTCATTAGCAAAGAGCAATGCTTTGGCCTCTACCTATTTGGTGACATAATCAGTGCATACCAATATATATTTTTTTTGCTTTGATAGAGGATTAATAGGTCCAATGAAGTCTAAAGCCCATTTTTCAAATGGTTCGATAAGTACCTGAGTTTGTAATGGCATTTCATTTGAGGGAGCAGGTTTCCCTACCCTTTGGCAGTTGTCGCACCTTCTGACATATTCGTTAGCATCTTTGAAGATGGATGGCCAATAATATCCTAAAGAAAGTATTTTATAGGTCATCCTTTTGTCAACAAAGTGTCCACCACACGGCTCATCATGACATGCTTTGAGAATATTAGGCATTTCATCTTCCCTGACACACCTTCTGATCATAAGATCTGGCCCTGTTTTATACAATTCATTAGTGATCCATGAATATCTTGCACTTTCTTGAATAATATTTCTTTTATCTCTAGGAAATAAATGTGACGGTAACTTCCCTATAACCAAATAATTTGCAACATCTGCAAATCAAGGAGTTTGAGTAGTTACTGCAAAGAGATATTCATCAGGAAACTTATCTTCAACTAGAGAGTCTTCTTTGATATTCTGAATCCTGGACAAGAAATCAACAACTATGTTTTGTTTTCCAAGTCTATCTAGCACAATAATGTCGAATTATTGCAAAATTAAAAGCCATCTTGTAACTCTTCCATTAGTAATAGGTTTATTCATTAAATATCTAATTGCAGAGTGATCTATATGAACAAAGGTTTCATAGCCTGTTATATAGTGTCTGAACTTGTTAATTGTATGAACAATAGCTAAGAATTCTTTTTCAGTCACAGTATAATTCAACTTAGTGGGAGTCAAATTTTTACTTGTATAGTAAATGGCATAAGGAATCAAATCTTTTTGTCCCAATACAGCTCCAGAGCCATATCTGAAGCATCTGTAGGAATATGGAAATGAAGTTTCCAATTTGGACCTCTTAAAATAGGTGCTTCAGACATTTTTGCTTTCAAGGTTTCAAATGCTAGTTGGCAATCAGGATTCCACTTGAATTCACAATCTTTTGTAAGCAATTTGAAGAGTGGAGATGCTATTTTAGTGAAGTTTTCTATAAATCTTCTATAGCATCCTGTAAATCCTAGAAAATTTCTAACATCCTTTTGGCAATTTGGAATTGACAATTTAGAGATAACTTCAACTTTAGACTTGTCAATTTTAATCCCTTCTCCCGAAATGTGATGTCCTAAAACAATACCTTCTGTAAACATCATAAAGCATTTTTCATGACTTAATGAAAGGTTTGTTTCTTTACATATTTTAAGGACTTTTTCCAAATTTTCCAAAGCTTCTTCAAATGTGTTATCATAGACTGTAAAATCATCCATATATACCTCTACACAATCATGTATTAGATTAGAAAAAATTCCTAGTACTGCTCTTTGGAATGTTGCAGGTGCATTACATAACCCAAAAGGAAGTACTCGGTAGGCAAAAGTTCCCCATGGACAAGTAAATGTGGTTTTATCCTGATCCTCAGGTGCTACCTGACTTTGATTATAACCTCTAAAACCATCCAAGAATGAGAAATACTTCTTACCTGCTAGTGTATCTAATACCTGATCTATAAAGGGCAAATGAAAGTGATCTTTCAAGGTTGCTTTATTCAATTCTCAGTAACCAATGCACACCCTCCATTTACCATTCTTTTTAGGCACAATTACCAAAGGAGAAACCCATTGGCTATCTGAAATTGGGTAAATGAAGTTTACGTTGAGTAATTTTTGGAGCTCTTCTTTCACAATTTCCCTAATATTTGGATTCATTCTTCTCTAAGGTTGTCTGATTGGTGTACTGTTTTCCTCAATATAGATATGATGGATACAAGTCTTAGGATCAATGCCTTTCATGTCGGTATAATCCCATACAAATGCAGTAGAATGTTTTTGTAATATTTTGGTTAGCTCTTCTTGTTGTAGTTTCTCCAAGTTTTTGTTTATGTTCAATGTCCTACCTGGAAAAATTTCAATTGTAGAGCTACCAAACTCTTCCATAGAATAGAGAGACATCTGCCTAGATGACAAGTATTCGACATTATATTTTTCTTGAAATGTGCATGATCATATTCTAAAGATGTTTCAAAGTTTTCCAATGTGTTCAAAATTTGACTATCTTCACTAATTTCTTACATAGTAAAGAGAGGTTGAATATCATCTTCATCATCAATCCATTCCTTGTCATCTATTTTTGTTATTGCTTTTGCTAGGGGATACAAAGTAAATTTCTTTGTTGAATTACCATCGGAAATATACATGTCACCAGATCTACAACTAATAAAAGCATCAATTGTGGCCAGCCAAGGTCTTCCTAATATGAGTGGGTGTCCTCCCAGATTATTCTTGGGAGTTAAAATCATGAAATCAACAAGATATTCCCAAGAATCTAAGGAGAATGAAATATCTTCTAGCACACCATATGGTTTGATTACTGTTCTATCTGCAAGTTGCAGTAAGGTAGGTGTGTAAAGAATGTTAGGAAGTTTAAGCTACTCCATACTTTGTCTACTCATAATGTTTATTGCTGCCCCTAAGTCAATCAATGTATTTGGAATTTCAATTCCATTTATATGTGTCTTGAAAATTAGACTTCCTAGATCCACATATTTCTGCATGGAAATCTTTCCCATCATGATGTCTACTATCTTTCCTACCAGGTGAAATCTTTTTGTTTCTCTTGGTTTTCTTCCTGGTCTTTTAATGCTCAACTCCTTTATTGTCTTGGCTAGAATTGGAATTTCTCTAATGGCTTGTAACAAAGGAATTTTGATACAAACATTCTTCAATTCGTTTAGAAAATCGTAATTGGGCAACAAGATCTATTTTTCTACCCCTCTATCAATTTTAATCTGTCAGGAAAAGGAGGTGTAGAAGTAGATGCTAGTTGCTCAATGATAGGAGTTGTGTTTATTGATTCTTTTTGTTTTTCTTTTTCAATATTTTGGTTTTGGAGGGATGTTCCCTCAAAAATTTTATTGACTTTCAGAGAATCCTCCTCAGAAGTGTCTTGTTCTTGAATAACTATAGAAGGTTTTTCCTTTTCTAATATCTTACCAGATCTAAGTTGAACATCATTAAGATTTAGAGGAGTACTCATGTAAGTTGGAAATTGTTGTCCTTCTACCATGTAAGCATTCTGAGGGTTTTATTGTTGGGGTTTGGTAATGGTTGGGCAAGTAGTTGATTTGGTTTCTGCTGAAATGGCAGTAAGAGTTGAGGATTTTGACTTTGTTGTGGAGGTTGTTGTGGAAATGGTAATGAAAGTTGAAAGTTTTGATTTGGAAGTTGTGGCTGTTGATTTTGTGGGGGGAGATAATTATGATAAGGTGGAGGATATTGGTAATATTGGGCAAATATCCCATAAGGATTTTGTACCCCTTGTGCCCACGGTTGAGATTGATACTAAGATTGAGGTTAAGGCCAAGATTGTTGCCAAGAATTCCAATTTGGTGGGGGTTGAAGATACATTGGATTGTTAAATCCTTGATTTTGTGGCCCCTTCCAATGTCTTCTGCAACAAAACAAAGAGATTCTACAGGATTTGGGACTGTTTCCTCTTAAAAGACAGCCCTAAGACCTAGGATTGAAGGAAAATCCTTGGTCTCACGACTTTCTGAACAAATCACACAACTTTCTACAATTTTTGCATCTAAAGGGCATTCCCTTAGAGCATGTTTCTTTCTACATTTTGGACAAAAAATGGCTAAAGCATCAGCCTCCATTCTCTGCTTATTTTGAATTTTAAGGGTGTCTAGCTGCTCACTAAGGCTCCCTAAAATGTCAGTTTTGAACTCATCAAGCATATTGCCAATTTCTACCCTACTTACGGATCCAGATGCAGATTTGTTTGCTCTAACAAGAGAAGGATCTCTTAGCCCTTTTCCTGTTTTAGATTTCCCTCATGAGAAATGAACACATAGTTCTGCTATGTCACTCAATGGAAGTTGAGAGATATCTCCCTTCCCCATCATGTTAAGGATATGTATCCATTCATCTCTAATGGCCTTTAACAAAAGAGCTTTCAAAGTTTCTTCATCTAAATTGTTCATCTTTGCTCTTTTCAAATTATAGTTGAATCTCTCAAGCAAATCCTCTAAGTTTTCATCCTCTTTTTGCATCATTTTGAACACCTCGTCTTTATGATTGGTAGACATACAATAATCTAAGTATCTATCAAGAAATGCTTGTTTCATGTCATTCCATGTTTTAATGGATTGAGTGACTAACCCCATCAACCATTTCAAAGCAACCCCTTTTAGTGTTGAGGGAAACAATTTGAGTTTTTGAGAGTCTTCTAGATAGTCATAGGTTCTGCATAAGACTTCAAACTCAAACAAAAATGTTTCAGGGTCCTCACTTCTCAACCCATAGAAGTTTGGGAGGACAGATGGTGAGATATTTTTCATTGTTTTATGTGTTTCCTCATCCACTATAGGGAATCCAAATGAGTTATCTACTTCCCTATTTCCTTTACCTCCTCCATTATTACCTCTACCTCCTCCATTGTTTCCTCTACCTATCCCTCTACCCCCTCCTCCAAACAATGAGAATTCTCCATCTTGTTCTTCTTCTGCCATTATAGTTTCTTTAGAGTCAGTATAGGGCTCAACCTGCAAGGTTATTCCCTCTTCCTCTGGTTCTTCTATTAATGGACTACGAGAGAGAGTTTCTACTTTTTCTTCCTCACAAGGTATTCCTAATTATTCAACTGCAATAGGCTACCCTGTGGAGGTGAAAAAGGTTATCCCTGTTGTTGGAGTTTCAAATTTTTTCTCTCCTATGACTGTTTTGGTAGATGATGTAGGGGAATCTTCTGATTGAGTTCCTGCCCCTTGAATTCCAGGAATCCTATGGCTGGGAGTATGAGTCTGGGATGGAGGTGTGCCTTTTCTAACTCTTGGTGGAGTAGGTGGAGTTGTAGGAATTGAACTTCTGCCCCTAGCTATAAATCTACCCCTAGAGTCTCTTTCTCTATGCATGTCATTGTTTTGTTTTGTTTTTGTTTTTGTTTTTTGTTTTTTGTTTTTTGTTTTTTTTTTTTTTTTTTTTGATGAATGTAAGAGATAAGGCTACCTAGTTACACTTCCTTGGCAATGGCGCCAAAATGTTTGGTAAATTTAATGTCCTAGATTGCTCTACATAAATTATCAATTCGGGTATCGTAAACTGATGAAGTGTAGTGCACTATATGTGCTAGATGACCCTTCTTACCTCACTGTTTTTGAGTTTTATGTTGTTTTGGGGGTTTGATCCTTTAATTCCTAATGTCTTCCAATGTACTTAACAAAATCTTAAATCTACTGCTGCTAAGAATCTAGAGAAATGAAATGAGGACTAAAAGCGCTTTAAGCCAGATTTGGAAGTAAAGTTTTAACCAAGAAAATGAAAACAGAGTTTCTATTTCTACTATTTATTATTGATTCCAAATTGAACTAAAAGAACTTAAGAGTGAAATTGCAACTACTATCTAATAAAAAACCAGAGCTAAATGAAATATTAAAACTGAAAATGATATTGCAACTATCTATGATGGAAATAAGGCTAAAATGAAATACTGAAACTAAGATTACAACTACTGCAAAATCAAAACTTAATGAAAAATTGAAAGTGAATTTACAACAAAACTAACTGAAAGACTAAGATTAAAAATGAAATTGCAACTAACCTAATATGGAAAACTAGATGAAGTGCTTTGTTACTCTGCTACACAATTTTGGGAGAACAGCCTCCATGTGATAACGTTTTGAGGAATTTCGTACTTCATCATTATAATAGAAAATAAATACAAAAATGCAGGAGAAGTCTCACTACATAAATGAAATATCCAACCACTTGGTTTAAGATGAACCATCAACCAGAAGGGATTTTTAGAAATATTCACTTACAATATGAGTCACTAAACTAGTAATAAAATGACAAAACAGTAATGGCATTGATAAGTTCAAACTAAAGACTTAAAGACTAAAGAACAACAAATGAAATAAATTACTCTACACTACTGAACTCAACTTAAAGCTACTGATAAGAAACTAAAAAGAAATGAACAAAAGAACTATACTGAACTGAAATAAAACTATTCTGCGTTAGTAAGAAGATGACAGAAACTGCATTATGAACAAGGTTAGAAAGTGGTTATAAACATCATGGAAAAACACAGTGAATTTACAGTTCAACTATGAAAGACAAAACAAAAATGAAATGTAACCTTATCCAATGCAGGGGCCCTCTGGAACTACTGAGATTAAATGTACTTAATCAACACTCCAACAAACGCTTTCAGGAATCCATGAAACAAACAGTCTTCATATGAAAAACAGGGAATGAGTTCTCAAAATTACAAAGTGGTAATCTGAACTTAACACATGAGCAAATTCGAATTGGTTCTTCGTTCTTCACACAGGTATTTATAAAGAAATTATACAACTATTTTAAGGAGAAAAATAAGCTACAACAAAACACGTAGGCAAACAGGTACACAGAATCCTCTTCCATAGTTGCTGGAGACATAAATATAAGGTAATGGATGTTGGATTCAATTTTCACAAGTGGCTAATGAAGTCCATAGCCTTAGGAAACTGCTTCGTATCCCATCGCTAAGAAACGTGTACAAAATAAAGTCTTGTTTGCCTTAGGTTTCTATTTTTGACTTCCCTTTGACCGAAGTCTTCCTTGTCGACCTGGGCCAGGTGAATAGGACACGATCCATGCCCTAATGTTTTTCAAGCTTCCTATGTAGTCATTTTCCCCTCTTGACACCTGGAACCTGCAAAAGCATGGAGGTAGCTGCGGAACAACCGATTAGCTGCAGAATGTGGCCACGTTCCGTAGCTAAAAGACAAAAAAATATTCAAACAACAAACATAAAAGTACAACATGTAAATCACTAAAATTTTCTCCTTGAGGCAATGTATAACGGTTATTGATGATGAGGATGCATTTTTTAAAGAAGAATGGATGATAAAAGTTGCTAATGAAAGGGCAGTTTTAGAGCTCAACAAGTATTGTTAGCTTTATCATCCTTTCTGTAGGTTTTAACCCTGTATATAAATTACCTGCATACGAATTCTAAAACATAGAAAATAAACAATGCAAGAGCATAACACATAAAACACATATACACAGAGATTTTCCCCTGGATCCCAAAACCGGGACTACCAGTTTGATTTTTCATTATATTCCTTTCAATGTTACAATACATATTTATACGTGTCAAAGCATCCAATACCATGGAACAAAAACCATCGCATCCAAAACCATGTGCGAAAACCATGCACAAAACCATAGGTAGGTCCATCCAACCTAATATAGGGTCCAAAACAAAATTTCCCGAGGCGCTGCCCTAGACCTCGTGACCCCCCCGCTGTGCAATCGACACAACGAAAGGGGGGCTCTGCCCCATCTCTAACCCCCATGTTAACTATGTGGGCTAGTTGTGGAAATAATATAACACAACCCAACACTTTCTCCATTGTAAGCCTAGAGTAAGTGTAGTGATTTTGCTAATGCTTTCAGGGGTAATTGTTACTGACAATCCTCTCACCACAGAAGTGGCACTGACCCTAGCCTGAGGTGTAAGTGACATGGCAAATTCCGGAGCTACATCATTATCATATCCTCTAAGAAACTCAAAAAATTCCAACCATTGATGCCTTCTAAATATATCTACCACAGGAGGATGGAGATGTATTCTAGATGTCCCTATGGGCTCCCTTCTATTGAAACCTCCAGTCATTCTCTCCTCTCTATCAAGCTGAATGTAGGTAGTTTGGTGGCTTAGCTTTAGAGCTTTCCAAGGTGACTGAGGGCTTAGAGTTTAGGAGGGTGATGACTACAATTCTTCCTTTATCCCCACACAATTTCTACACACAATTATGTCTATCCTTATGCACACTGTAATTACTAGGAAAAAATGAGATTTATTTTCCTTTTCTCTGTTCTAGCTATCAAGTCAAAACACAGAGGATATGGGCCACCTACCTTTCACCATAGTGCCCTGGTTGAGGAAAATTCCTAAATAGTTAGGCCCTAGGCACCCCCTTGCAGAGTTTTTTGACAATTCCCACTGTTTCCTGTAGTTTTTCTATTTTTCATGTAGGAGTTCACTGTTGGATGGTCGAGACTAGCTTTCTTCTTCAATGGCTCCTCCAAGTGGTCCCAGTTCTCTAAATCTCGAAATTAATGATGTTTGCATAAAAGTTAGGGATTTTTTCTATTTATGGTTGATTCCTTGGAGTGGTGTGTTAGCTGGAAGGGTACGTGATTTCTCCTTTTGGACCGTTGGCCCACCATTATTTATCATGCAACCCTTTCTCGTAATCATCACCCACTCCTGTACAACTTAACTCGACCACCTTTCTGTGACTTATTTGCTTTGATGTGACCTTGCCATGTAGCATGCTGACTAGAACTTCACTTTTTGTTTTCGGTCTAAGGGTGGCTAAGTTAACTGACCACCTTCAGCTTATAAAACCAACTTTTTCATATTCTTACATTTTTACTTTTTCATATTCTTACACTTTTATCATATTCATACTTAGGAAAGAGTGCGGATGAGGTGCCATACCTATGGATTTCTTCAATCGGTCGATGCATGCTGGAGGGTGGCTCTATTGCACTTTTTCTTGTTCAGGTACATGTTCTCCTTTGCTCTTGTTTTGTTGAATTCACCCAGCTGATATGTTTGTCTTCTTTGTTGTGATGTGCAGGTGTTGGCCTCTTATGTTGCTACTGAGCTCTGGATAGGTGCCAAGTGCTTGCAGGGGTGTTGATACTCTTTCTCTACCATGGATGTTGAAGGAGGAGCATGGACACTACTGTTGTCATGATACAAGCACCTACAAGTTTTCCTGTATTACTACAACAAATCCTGTAGATGCCTCTTTCTTAATATTTTAATTTTTTTTTGAGGAGGAATAGGTATTGAAGAAGGACTGGAAGGGGTGGGAATGGGGAATATGGAGTGGTAGGTGAGGTAGGCCACTAATGGTATGGCCCTTGGACTTTTCTTTGTTCTCCTATTTTTATTATTTTATTTATTTTTATGTTTTTTTTTTTTTTTTTATGTTTTCTTCCTAAGTGGTTTCCTTGATTGACACAGAGGGTGGCATGGTCATGAATTGGTGTTGGGTGAGATTTGGTAAGGTCAATGGCCTACTCTTTCAGCCTAGAACATGCCTACATCATTTTTTCTCAACTAGGATTCCATTCCTGTAGAGTTTCAGGACATCCTGTAGTACTACAGGAAACTCCTATAGTAAATACAGGAAACTCCTGTAGTAACTACAAGAAATCCTGTAGAAGTCATAAAATTGCCTGCAAATTGGTTTTTGATGTTTACAGATGAGAATGGATGTTGGAGTCATGGTGGGCATGGAAGATATGAAATGAATGAAGGAAGAATGGGGTGTTTCTTGGCTTGTTTCCCTCTAAACTTGGTGTCCTTCATTGCCTTGAAAACTTTCAAAAATCACATACTTTTATTAGTAGGGAGGTTTGAGGTCCTTGCCAGAGCATTCTTGTGTTTTTTCTTCTTCTTTTTGTTTATATATATTTTTTGAAAGACACACAAGTCACCTCAAAGGATTTTTTCGACCTATTTGGGAGGTTTTCGCCCATGGATCTTTTATTTTTCCTTTTTTCACTCTTGGGCTACCTCAAGGAGGTTTTCAACCCAAAAGTTGGCCTTAGGTGCCTCATGGAGGTTTTCACCTAGGTCCCTTATTGTTTTTTTCTCCTTTTTCATTTTTTTCAAAAATAAAACAATCTTCAAAAATTCAATGCGGTGGAAGCCGAGACACCTCCAATCACCATCACTTCCTCACTGATACTACCGACAAACTCTTCCTTTGACAGAGGTCTTTTGTAGGCTTTCAATATCTACGCATTGACAAGCAAGGGGATACCTTATTCATCAATGGTTCTTATCTGAACAACCCCGTTGTCATGGCACTTTTCTATCACATATGGGCCCAACCATTTGGTCATCAATTTGCCTTTGAAATCCTTGAACCTAGAGTCATATAATAAAGCCCAATCACCCTTTTGAAAAAATTTGTCTTTGATATTTTTATCATGCCAATCCTTTCATTGTACTTGAGTCAACTCTGCATGTAGGAGGTCCTACGTCTTGAATTCATCTAACCCTTTGAGTTGGAGCAACCTCTTTTGTTGTGCCCTTGTAACATCCAAATCCAACTGTGCTGCCATTCTCAAAGTGTTGTACTCAAACTCAATGGAGAGCAAAGCCTTCTTCCCATAGACCAAATCATAAGGGGTGAAGCTAGTGGTTGTCTTCCAAGTTGTATTATAGGCCCAAGTGGCCTTCACTAGCCTATCAGCCCAATATTTCCTATTGCTGCTGACCACCTTTGTGAGAATGTTTTCCAATGCCCTATTAGTAACCTCTACTTGTCCATTGGCCTGAGGGTGGTAAGGAGTTGACTTCTTGTACTTGATTTTATGCTGGCTCAACAAATTCTCAATCAAGTGTGAGGCGAATTGAGTGCCCTCATTAGTGACTAGATCTCTAGGGTACCTAAACTTGTAAAACACATTCTCCGTCAAGAACTCAACCACTTTCTCTTTTGTGGCTACCTTGATAGCTTTGGTTTCAGCCCACATTGTCAAGTAATCAGTGCACACAATTATGTACCTTTTTTTTTTTTTTTTTTTGTCCTGATAGTGGATCAATGGGCCCAATGAAATCCATGCCTTACTTGTCAAATGACTGAAAATTCACTTGAGGTTGAAAAGGCATTTCATCGCTTGGAGTAGGTTTCCCCATTCTTTGGCACTGGTCACATCGGCTGGCGTATCTCTTTGCATCTTAGTGGAGAGTGGGCCAATAATAGCCATCTTGTAGTACCTTGAAGGTTGTCCTCTTGGCTACAAAGTGACCTCCACAAGGCCCATCATGATAGGCCATAAGGATGTCAAAAACTTCCTCCTCTCTAAGATATCTTCTCAGACTTTGATTTGGACCTAGATTGAAGAGATTGCCCCCAATCCAAATGAATTATGCGCTTTTCCTTATAATTATGCTCTTTTCCTTGGAGGACAGATTTGGAGGGAACTGTTCAGCCACTAAGTAGTTTCCTATGTCAGAAAACCACAATGACAGAACTGAAATAACGAATAAATGCTCATCTAGCAGTTGATCATCAACCATTCCTTCCACACTTGCAGGCAAAGCCAATTTGGACAAAAAATCTACAACTACATATTCTCTACCAAGCTTATCAATGATAGTTAGATCAAATTGTTGTAACAAAAGCAACCGTCTAATAATTTATGCATTCACATCAGGCTTGTTCATTAAATATTTAATAACAACATGGTTAATATGTACAAAGGTCTGGTAACTAGTGATGTAATGTATAAATTTATTCAAGGAATGGACAACAACTAGGAGCTCTTTTTCAGTCACAATGTAGTTCAATTCAGCCTCGGATAGATTTTGATGATGAAGTAAGGTAACTTGTCATCTATCTAGCCTAGAGCTGCTCATATAGCTTTGTTAAAGGCATCAGCATGGATGTGGAAAGGAAGAGCCCAATTTGGGCCTCGAAGTATAGGTACAGTAGTCAACTTTTCCTTTAGGGCTTCCAGGGCCCCTTGGCAATTTTTGACCATAAATATTCGAAGTCCTTGGCCAGTAGTCCAAACAAAGGTCCATCTACTTTGCTGAAGTCCTTTATGAATCTCCTATAGTATCCATATAAACCCAATAAGCTTTTGACATCCCTCTACTTACAAGGATTAGGGATCCTCTTTATGATAGCAATTTTATTTTTGTCCACTTGAAGTCCTTCCTGGGATATTGAGTGACCTAGAATAGTCTCTGCATTCATCAAGGACTCACACTTCTCAAGAATAAGGGATACGTTCATTTTAATGCATTTTTTTAATACTTTTCCAAAGTTAAAGAGAGCCTCCAGGAAACCATGCCCATAGGCGATGAAATAATCCATATAAATTTCCACAGAGTCATGGACTAGCTCCGCAAAGATGCTCAGGACTACCCTCTGAAAAGTGGCAGGGGAATTGCATAATCCAAAAGGAAGGACCCTATAAGCAAAGGTACCCTAACGACAGGTGAAAGTGATTTTATCTTGGTCCTCTCGGCTGATCTGGATTTGATTGTAACCACTGAATCCATCCAAGAAAGAGAAGAACTTCTTTCCTGCTAGACCATCTAATACTTGGTCAATGAAAGGTAGAGGGAAATGGTCCTTTTTTATGGCTTTGTTTAGTTCTCTGTAGTCCACAAAGATCCTCCACTTCCATTTTTTCTTTGGAACCAAAACTAGAGGAGACACCCACTCACTATCTGAGATGGGGTAAATGAACTCTACATCCAAAAACTTCTGCAATTCTTCTTTTATTATATCCTTGAGGGCTAGGTTCATTCTCCTCTGAGGTTGGCGCATTAGCTTTCAGCCTTCCTTGATGTAAATGTAGTGAGTGCACACCGAAGGGTGCACTCCCTTCATTTCCTTATAACTCCAGCCAAAGGCATCCAGATGCTTTCTTGCCATGTCACATAACTCCCCTTCCTAATGTGCAGAGAGAGAGAGGGGTTTATTTTTGATATTCATTCTAGACCAAAATCTATCATCTTTACATGAATAGGACTTGAGTCAACTAGGCACAAATCGGTCCAAGGGATATCTTCAACTCTCTTTACTAACTCCTCAAGAGACATGGCGTTGGGGGGCTGATTCTGAAGGATTTTCTCAATCAGGTCACCTTCATCAGGTTCCCCCATCCTATAGTAACATCTAGGGTACAGATTGGGGAAGACTAGACTTCATCTTCCTTCTCCTCTTCTAACCATAAAAGTAAGTCATGCTTCATAGATGGTTGAGAAAGATTGTAAGATCAATTGTTTGGACAAATGCCCATTTTTAATGGCCATGTTCCCAACCCTGCAACTTATGTAAGAATCACCAGTGGCTAACCATGGCCTTCCAAGGATGAGAGGATAACCATTGAACTTGGTCTTAGGTTGGAGAACTAAGAAGTCAACATGGTATTCCCAAGAATCAATGGAGACCACCACATCCTCAACAACTCCCTCAAGAGCTATTGTGGACCTGTCTTCAAGTTGCAACATTGTTGTGGTCTTTCTTGATGATCCTTGGAGATTTAGTTTAGGTATAGTCTCTTAGTCATCACATTTATGGCAACTCCAAGATCGATCAAGATATGGGGGACAATGATACCATCGATGTGCACATTTACCATAGGACTTCTAAGATTTAGATACTTCGGGCAAATCACCTGCCCCAACATTAAGTCGGACAATTGTCTAGTGACATTAATGGTATGGGTGTCTTTCTTTCACCTCCTAGTATGTTTGAAGCATATCTACTTGATTAACTTGTTGTAGATTGGGACATCCTTGGTAACTTGGAGGAGTAGGATTTTAATACACAAGTTTTTCAGTTCACCCAAAAATTCAGTCTCTTTTGGGGGTGCTGGATAAAATGGATTAATATCTTAGGAAAAGGAGGTGGATTGGCTTGAGGAACACTCTCCTCCTTTTCCTCTTCAAGCTCCTTAGGTGGAGATGGAGGTTGATTATCCAGAAGCACACTTCCAAACCTCGGATTGATTTCTTGAATTTCCGTAATATAGGCAAGGTAAGATGTTTCCCCACTGTAGACCTGTTGTGCCTGTCTATTATTCGGGTTCATATTTGGTTGAGCAGGCATTTGAGTTTGCTTAGGTGGAGCAAGGTGAAGGAGTTGTGGTTGAGATGGAGGTGGAGGCAATAAGGTTGGAGATTAGTTGTATGGGGGTCTCCACCCCGAGTTGCGGAGGAGTATATGGCTGAAATGATTTGGGAATGGTATTGAGGTGCAAAAGACCAGTGAGAAGGTGTGGACCATGAAGGATGATCAGGAGGGAACCAAGGGCGAATGGATGCATTCTGGCTAGGGTTGTAATATGAATAGGATTCCCCTTGCACGCCTTGCTAGTATGGCCGAGGTCTTTGAGGCCTCCTTTGGTTGATATAGCAGAGTTGTTTAGTCACCCCTTCAGTTCCTTGATACACAACTTTCAATCTAGGTAGAGAAGGGTACTTGTCTGTGGAGTGGTTCTCCTCAAAGACTGAGCATATCTCTATAAGATTCAATGGACATTCGTTTATAGGGCGCCTTCTAGTGCATCTAAGGCAGCAGACAGCTAAGGCTCTTTCTGCTTCCTCCTACTTCCTCTTGATATGCATGATGTCCATTTTCATAACAAAGGTATGAAACATTTCAATCTTGAAGTTTTCCAACATGTTACCGATTTCAATTTTTATGGATGTGTTGGAGGAGGATGAATTGGCCAAAGCTTAACTAGCCCTACCCTTCTTTTTGGCTACCCTAGAATGGTTTTTAAAAATTGTCTCGATATCATCATAGGGTAACTGATAGATGTCCCCTCTTAATAGCATGTTTAGGGTTTCTAGGAGATATTCTCTGATCCCTCTAAGAAGGACTAGCTTAAGTGATTTAGGATCGAGGGTGCATCTAACCCTTTTGTAGCTGATTTGGAACCTTTCAACATAATCTTCCAAAGACTCATCATGTCCCAAGTTCATTCTATAAATTTCCTCTTTGGTATCTTTGGACCAACAATAATCCATGTACTTATTGTTGATGGTTTGTTGCGTTTGAGACCAGGTGGTGATGTTGTCCCCAAGTAAACCCATGAACAAACACATGGCTACATCTTTGAGGGTGGATGGAAACAATTTCAACTTCTAGTCGTCAAAGGTATAATCATAAGTTCTACATATGGCAACAAACTCAAACAAAAAGGTAAATGGGTCCTTTAAGGTCAAGCCATGGAAGTGAGGAAGGGAAGAGGGTCTTGTGTTTTTCATCCTAGCATCTCCATTAGTTTCTTTGATGGGAAAAACACCCTCAACTCTATTTTCAGCTCCTTGTTTTCCTTCAATCCCATTTTTATTTTCAACCATGGTGTAGGTTGGTGGAATGGTCTCTTCTTCTTCTTCCCCAATAAGTGATGAGCTCTAGTATTACAGTAAGAATGTTGCAACTCCTAGGGCTACTGACTTTACTTCATCAACTTGGGGTTGTACAAACTTGGAGGCGATAATGTTTTATACATAGAAGATGCAATGGAATACTCTTGTCACTTTTCAACTAGGGTGATAGACCACTAAGGTTTTTCAAACCAGTCTTCTATTGACTAGAAGGAGTGTGACTACCAAATGGCAAAGGGAAGATTACTCTTAATGCAAAAAGGGAATGTTTCCTACTCTAGGAAATGAAAGTGCTGAATTGCATGGTGCTATAGAGTGACATGAAATCATATAGCAAAGAATCTACACATATTGCTTGCAAAAGATACCTCACTTAACCTTACGTATAACATCTAGTTATCTGGACTAAATGAGCATGGAAATTTATCTAAGAACTATTGTGACTGTTGCATGCGTGTGCTAACTAGAAATTGCAGAAAAAGCCTTTTTTAGTTTTAGCTTTATGAATGCAAATGCTAATTTAACCAATTTGTTCTTTGGCAGGGGAGACATGTATGGGGAAACAATTCTATAATGGTGTCGAGGGTATGGAAGCCAAGTGGAGGCCTAACCTAAGCTCAGATGACCATTTATGCTCAATTTGGGCTTAAAACAGGTTGCTATGGGGTCTCCTACAGTACTACAAGATGTCCTAGTTCTACTATAGGATGCCCTGTTATACTACAGGAAACAGGTCGAAATCTTATACGGAGGTAGGAAAAGTAGAATGAAGTTTTGGAAAGGTGTTTTATGGGGAAATAAGGCACAAAGGAGATGCACACTACCCAAGGCTTAGTGTAGAGCCTCTAACTTACACCTCACCATCCATTATTACCTACTGTTTTTCATCACTTACCTCTCTCTTTTGCCTCCTTTTCAATGTAAAACCACCCAGATCATTACATTAGATGTCATTAAGCATGATCAAGTGAGCTTTGCTAATGTTTGACTGTTTTGTTTAGATTTTGACATATTTACAGGCATTCCGCAGCTCTTTGCCGATTCCGCAGCCATCTGGTGAATCCGCAACCATCTGGTGATTCCGCAACCTTTTTGTTAATCTCAAGGTTCCACGTGCCATTTTGCCAAATGAGCCACATGGGCACTTAGGAATCAAGGTGCTCGAGGTTCCTATGCTATTGGTTCAGCCATCCACGTCATTTGCACCTCCGGTCAAAAGGGGGCAAGTTACGGTCAACAAAGG
>APFE030610140.1:9727-32002 GCA_000404065.3 Pinus taeda
GACCCCGGGAAGTTGATGTACCAACTTACCCCCAAACGGGGCCCATAGTTTGGCGTTTCATCTCCTAGGGTTCGGTTTTGGAATGTGAAGGGTTTTCCATTGTTTCTCAATAATAAATAGGCCTTCGAGCCTCATTGTAACACAAGTTCGGAACAGTTCAGAGACATGTAGCCGCACATCTCTTCTCAGAGATAAGCTGCCATCGCCCTAGCTGGTTTATTTCCATTTCTGGTTGTAAGCATATTTCAGTATTTTCCATTAATGAAATGAAGTATTATTTCCGTTGCATCTTTGTGTATATGGTTATCTCTGTAATTTGTTGCGTTCCTGTTTAAGTCTAGATCAATGCATTTGATGGATGCAGTGACAATCCGACAGATTGCAGATGAAGTTCTCCCTAGTTGAGAGGGAGTGTTAAAATTGGCAACTAGGGACAAACTTCATGTGGGTCACCTTATTCATGGTTGATTATATTTTTCTTGGATTCCTCTCATCAAGAGGTGTAGGATTGATCTAAATATCATCTGATTCCAATAAGCATTTATGGAGATATGAATTTATTTAGATTATGGACTAATTGTCAGAGTCAGCCAACAACTTATGTAGGCTTAGAAGCCAAATAGATGCATCTATTCATCATCAACGTTTTGCATATAAATACAAGGAGAATTCTCCTCATTTGCACACTTCACTTCTCATCACACATCTCTCTCACTTGCGCAGAAAAATAGTCTCTTCTCTCTCCTACGCAAAAAGGTCTCTCTCTCACACGTGGGAAGGAAGGACATAGTTTTCTAGGGTTTGCAAGCTGTAGAATGAAACTTTGACCAACGTTGACCAGCATTCTGTCTCTCTCTCTAACTACGCAGTAGGTGAAGCTGACTCTCCTTGGAAGGCCACATCTTTTGGCACAGGAATCAAGGTGATCTGACCTCTGGTTTGACAGATATTGATTGCCCTAGTTTAAGGCTGATGCTGCTAATATAAATCAGACTTTTGTACTATTTATCTCTGTTAAATTATTGAAGATAAAAGAAGATTTGATCAAAGGGTTTCCCCATATTGGGGTTTGTCCCTGGCTAGCCGCCACATCTCGTGTCTCTTGTCTTGGATTGTTTTCTATTGATCATTTAAATGTTCTATCTGCACTTTACCTAATGTACATGTGATTTCTAATCTGTGGATAATAAAAGAAAGATAAGTAAATTTCTCTAAGCATAGAACATACCATAATTTAACATAACTACGTGTACAAGGTCAGGGACAACCTTGGGCACTGGTTGATGGCCATGTGGAGGCTTGATTCCATCATAACCCATAATATTTTTGTTTCTGTGACCCACGTGGTGTCCTTTGTAGCCCATAGGGATGTGAACTGCACGACCTCTAACAATCCTTCTTCTAACGGAGGAAACTGGCTGTCCTCCGGCAGATCCCATGCAACCAACACAATGGAGAGCAACAACCAAGCATAATGGAATGGATTGGTCTCATCCTTAGCCTTGCGGCAATTCCTAGCACAGGGACCTAGACCAGTTGAACTGCACACCCTTCGTGCATTGTGCGGCTAGGGAGACCACGAGCACCGAAACTTCGTCCGTGCAACACTTCCTCATTATCTTCCCTGCTAAGATATGTGTGGAAATTTGCACTGCGGGTTCATTTATGGAGGTGATTGAGTATCCTCGCACCTTTTTCACGAGGTCAAATTCCTTCTTCATACTTTCTGCCAAATTCTTTTCTCCTGTCTTTCGACCACACTCCTTGGCTAGATTCAATCCCTCATATGGCAGGTGCATGATCCTATGGATGAGCATGTCAGTGATGGGTATATGCCCTCTTAACCATAAGCACCCATCGTGCACCAGAGTGAGTAGTTGGTGCACATAGGCTGTGTTGATAGGGGTGCAGTGATAATGGGGCACCCACAACAGGTTCAACAATCTAGAATTCTCCACACCGTAGATCCATTCCACCGTCTCTAGCATAGTGATACCCAAGTTTGCATAGTAGACGCGCTTCATATAGTTAGCTATTGATAAGTGAGGGAGCCTAGCATGATCTGTGAGGTCCCAATCTTCCATCTTTAGCAGTGGGATCAACGCAAGTTGTGGACCTACAAAGGGAACCTGCTCAGGTAGTAGGGGTGTAGAAATAGATAATTTGTCTGAGTCTGGGTCCTTAGTGACCTTTGCCTTCCCCTTGTGTGAAGGGATATAGTTAGGCACCTTTGTGATGGGATCCATTCCCTCAGCATCTATGTCCTCTGCGCCCTATCCTTCCTCTGCCTCAAAATCGACGACCTTCTGGGGTTGCTTGTATTTCTTTTGTTATTGTGCTGCAGAGTGCTTCCTGGGTGATTCACGCACTAGCATCGGCTCCTTTTGTTTATCCTTCTTTGTTTTCCATGCTTCTCTAGCCGGGGTAGGCTTCAGCCTGGGCAACCTCGGCACCATAGGCACAGGAGCTGGAGCTTCCCTACTCACTACCTTTGAAGCAACTCCTTAAGAAGCAACATCTCCACCAGTACTCATAGTCTTTGCAGGGCTTCGTCCTAGCATCTTTTCAAGGATGAATTTATGATTCAACTCAGACAACTTAGAAAATGTAGGGCTCGCGACTAAATCCTCCCAATACAAGTGATTCATAGGCAATAGACAACAAAAATCAACAAAAACTCTAAGGGTGCAAAGTGTTCTCTGTTGGATCGACACAAGTAATTTATAGGGGTTTTTGAATTCAAATCCAACCGTTCCCCCCAAATTCCAACCATTAATGCTATTTTGGCGATAGATCTTCAAATATTTGGGCCTTAAATGCTGCTAGCCCGCTCCTCTTAACCGTCTTTTGGCTATCAAATCATGAACAGTGACCCCAATGGTCACTTTCTTGTTGTGTTGCGTAGTACCTTCCTTCATAGTGTAGCTCCCTGCGCGCAACGTCATAGATTGTTTCTTTTTCATCCTTCACGCAGCGCGCCTGCCATTATTCCTCCAATCCTAGCAGTGTATTTTATAGTCATGCACTCCCTTGCAACTACCTGGAGAACTAAGACTATCTTGCCGCCATATAGTCATTGCGCAGGGTCCCCGGTATATAGCTTCAATCGACTCTCATTCACTCTTCCCGAAAAAGGTTCTCCATTTAGCTTCACGAGCTGAACTATGCCTCCATTTGTAATTTCTTTGATAATATATGGCCCCAACCAATGCATTTGAAATTTACCTGGAAATTTATTAAACTTACTATCATATAACAAGACCAAGTCATTTACCTTGAACGTGCGAAGCTTGATGTGTCGATCGTGCTAGGCTTTTTCACGTTCCTTCTATACTTTCTCATGAAATCCAGCCAAGAATCGATCCTCTTCAAGCTCCATTAGTTGCGTGAGCCATTCTTCCAAGGCTTCGCAATCTGCCATACCTGTGAGAGTTGCTATGCGTAGACTAGGCACAATATACTCCATTGGCATCACAACTTCTATGCTGTAGACCAATCTGAACGACATTTGTCCTGTCAGCTTCTTGCAAGTATTCCTATACGCCCATAGCAGTACAGGTACATGCACACCCCAATCATTTCGTTGTGCGTTGCATATCTTCATCAGTGCATTCTCCAAAATATTGTTGAAGGCCTCCACAGTCCCATTGGCCTGTGGGTGATATGGTATACTCTTCTGATGATAAACCTAGAATTCTTCCATTAGCATGTTGATCATTTCATTCAGAAAGTGTGTACCTCTGTCACTCATCAACACTTTCGGGCATCCAAACCTAGTTAAGACATATTCAAACAAAAACTTCGTTGTTGTAGCCCTTGTACAATCCTTAACCAGCTGTGCCTCTACCCATCTGGTTAGATCTTCCATCGAGGTGATGATGTAGCGCGCACCATTTTTCTTCCGTGGGGGTTGAATCAACCCAATGAAATCAACTGCCCATTTTTCAAATGGCTGCAAAGATACTCGAGGATTCAGTGGCAACTTGTCCTTCCACGATGGTCTGCTAGTTCGTTGACATGCATCACATGCCCTGCAATACGCTTTGGAATCCTTATGCACTGTTGGCCACCATAGACCTACACGCAAAATATTCTCCGTAGTCACTTTTCTTGCATAGTGTCCTCCTGCAACTCCTCCATGAGCTTCCGCGAGAATGATATTTCTCTCAAAATATGGCACATATCATCACAATATCTCATCTACACCCATCTTATACAAATGTCCTGCAATCACTGAAAAGTATGCCACGCACACTACTAATTCCTTCTTTTTCTGACTTGTATACCCTTCCGGTGCTATTCCCATAGTAAAAAAATGGATGATATATGAAAAATGATTATCTGCTCTGCGCACCACGAAGAGCTGCGTATCTGGCAACCCTTCCTCCAAATTAGTAGGTTCCTCTCCTATTTTTATCTGCAATAGATGGTTAGGTCCTACATTCAACCTCCCTGGCTTCACAATGATCTTAAAGTCATACTCCTGGAATAATAGCAACCATCAGCAAATCTCCCCCCCCAACACAGGCTTATTAACTAGGTATTTCAGGGTAAAATGATTTGTCAATAGATAGTGCCTAAACTTTTGAAGCGCGTACACCATAGCCAATCCTTCGTGCTCTATCGTTGAGTAATTATTCTTAGCCTTTGATAATGTCTTACTTGCGAAGGCTATATGATGGTCCAACTCTCCTTCACCGGCCCGTGTTAGCACTACATTCAATGCAATGCAAGAAGCATCGACATGTACATGGAATTCCTTCTTCTTCCAATCAGGGAAGACCAAGATCGTCACGGTGACCATCTTCTCTTTCAACGCGTCCAAACTGCACTGACATTCTTCATCCCAACAAAATGTAGCATCCTTCTTCAACAATTTTGGACTAGTTTGACTGAGTGATGATAAACCTTGTAAAATCATTCGAATGGGTAAAGTTTTTATAAAACATTAGAATGGAAACTAATGGCTATTGAAGGAGGCAAGGCATATTCTAGATCTAAATAAAAATCTAATTTCAACGGGGCAGTTAGGTGGTGAAAGTTGTATAACCGCTTTTAGAAATAAAACCTGGAAGGTCACTAAAGGAGCCCTGGTAATACCAAAAAGAGAAAATGTTGGTACATTGTATTTATGCAATGGTATTTTTAATTCCGTTAATGCTTTAACCTCCACAGGAGTAGATACATCATTATGACATCATAAGATAAGACACATGAGTGAGAAAAGGATGCATATTATTCACTCAAGAAATTTGTTGCTAGGTTTGAAGCATGTCGACTTGGATTTTTTTGAAAATTATGTTTATGGAAAATAGAAGAGAGTCATATTTCTCAGAGTTGGGAAGCAAAATAAGAGCGAAGAATTAGAGCTTGTGCATACAGATGTATGGGGACATACTAAGGTTTCATCTCTCGGTGGCTCTCCCTATTATGTTACTTTCATTGATGATGCAACTAGGAAAACCTAGATTTATTGTATTCAAAATAAATTTGATGTATTTGATACTTTCAAGAAATGGAAATCTTTGGTTGAGAATGAGATAGGAAAGAAGTTGAAGTGTCTCAGATCAAAAAATGGAGGTGAATACTGCAGCAAAGAGTTTGATAACTACTGTTTAGAGCATGGAATTTGCAGAGAGAAGATAATTCCAGGAACACCACAAGAAAATGGTGTGTCATAAAGCATGAACAAGACAATCATAGAGCTTGCAAGGTGCATGAGATTGCATGCAAGATTTCCCTTAAAATTTTGGGTATATGTTGTAGATACTGTTGTTTATCTAATAAACAAAGGGCCTTCAAGTTCCTTGGATGGTGGTATTCCAGAGGAGGAATGGGCAAGTAAAAAGGTAAACTACTCATTTTTAAAGGTTTTCATTTGTGAAGCCTTTGATCACATCAATAAAGAAAATAGAACAAAACTTGAGGCAAAATCAAAGAAATGTACCTTTATTGGATATGGTGTTAATTAATTTGGTTATCGCTTATATGATTATGAAATCACAAAATAATTAGGAGAAGAGATGTTATATTCAATGAAAAGGTCTTGTATAAGGATCAGATGCAGGAAAACAAAACCAAGAATACATAGTGCTTGATGAGATCAAAGAAAAAGTAAAGGTGCCTGAAAATCATAATGATCAACAACCACAACAAAAAAAACTACCACAACAGTAATAGGCACCTCAAACACCTGAAAGTGGCGTTAAAAGATCTACCAAGGCAAGTAGACCCCTTGAACAATACTCTCATTCATTATATTATGTATTGTTCACTGATTATGGTGAACCAGAATGTTATGAAGAAGAAATGCAGGTAGTAACCAGGAAAAAGTGGGAGATAGCCGTGAAGGAAGAGATGGACTCCTTCGTACATAACCAGACTTGGAACTTAGTGAGGTTTCCTGCAGGTAAAACGACATTGCAAAATAAATGGGTTTACATGTTGAAGGAAGAAGATGGAGGTAGAAATAGGTACAAGGCTAGACTTGTTGTGAAGGGGTTTACACAAAAGAAAGGTATAGACTTTGATGAAGTTTTTTCTCCTGTTGTTAAAATGAGTTCAACCAAAACTATTTTATGTCTAGTGGAAGCAAAATATTTACATCTTGAGTAGTTAGATGTAAAGAAAACTTTCCTCCATGGGGATTTGAAGGAAGAGATCTATATGCAATAGCCATAAGGGTACGAGGTCAAAGGGAAGGAGAAATTAGTGTTCAGGTTGAAGAAGAGATTATATGGCCTAAAACATGCTCCATGGCAGTGGTATCTGAAATTTGACAGGTTTATGTCTAAACAAGGTTATACTAGATGTCACTTTGACCATTATGTTTATCTTAAAATTAAAAATGATGACATCTATATTATATTTCTATTGTATGTAGATGACATGCTTGCTACAGGATCTAACATGCAGGAAATTAATGTGATGAAAGGAAAATTGGCTAATTCATTTGCAATGAAGGATTTGGGTGCCACAAAACAAATCATTGGTATGAGAATAACTAGAGATAGAAAAAATCACAAATTAATGTTGTCTCAGAGTGAGTACATACAAAAGGTGTTGGAAAGACTTAATATGCAGAAAGGGGATTGTGTGAGAGCAAAGAGGAAATTATAGTGGATCTGCTGTAGGTTGTATCTTTTCATTTTGTAGGGTACTATAAAAGGAAGGATTGGTTGTGTCTCTGTGGACGTAGCCCAAATTGGGTGAACCACGTAAATCTGTCTCTCTTGTTTTATGCATTTCTGCATTTGTGTTTTCACAATATTTTATGTGTTTCATTACTCCATTAATTATCTTTTAACATTTGACATCCTAAAGCTTTGAGCGAGTAGGGGAAATCCCACGAGACTAGGGGTGAGGATTAACCCCCCACTTAAGGTGAGGGAAAAAGGCTACAATCAAAATTATACCTTCTTCTAAGTTACCCAGTAATCCATCCCCAAGTGTGCCCAAGAAAAATAAGCATAAGCACCTGATTGCACAATGAAATACATACCTTTAGGATTGGATGGTCCACCTTCAAACATACGCTCTTAACAGATGGGTGAGGGGACATATGAATGGCTTAGGGAATGGAGATCAACTAGCACAATATAGGCTACAATGGTGGTTGTTGGGGCTGCTTGTTGAAGACAAATTTGGCGCAAACAAAATCTCATATGGGGTCACCCACTAGTGTTGGGTAACATCTAGATCCCATTGGGACATGAGCTCTCTGTAGAGTGCATAGATCATGCACTCGAATGAGAAATTCATGATAAGACCAACAATCCCCTGGGACCATAGACTTGTATCCTACACATCACAAACAATTGTTGGAAGCATCTATCCTGAACGTACTTTTGTCGCCCATGTTTTCATCAAATAGTAAAAACCATACTAGAAATAAAATTCTATTCTAAAATGCAAGTCTAATCTAAATGCATCTACTCTAGCGATCACTTTTCCCATTGCAAGACTTGCTTGATGAATGGTAAAGGTGGGGGGAAAGAACACATGAGGACCATGCATCAAGGATCATGGATGAGGAGGGAAAAGAGGAATCCAAATCATGCAATGAGAATATAGAGAACTCAATGACCAAGCTCATAAAATTTCGATGAATAGTAAGCTCAGGCATGTCCTCCTTATGGCATGAAGAGATATAATTCTTATAGACATCCAAAATCACATCATCTTGATTATCAAGGAAGGAACAAGGTGGAGTAAAATCATCATATCTTGGGAAGAACCACAACCCCCTTTCAGGGCATGGGGAAGGCCTCTCAATTTCATGGCTCCCAAGAGATTCATTAAAAGGGTAATCAAACTCCTGTTAGATACTAATTACATCATTATCATTAGATCAAGGATCATCATCTTGAAACATATAAATTAGACCTTTCTAGTGGGCCATTTATGGCCATGAAAATTTTCATAAGATTTGAAATATGGAGTCGCCAAGGTGAATTTGAAATTCCTTGAGGGATGTTTGGTTCACCCTATAAGCATTGACTTTGAATTTCAATGAAGAACTAGGTATTTTTTCTTCCAATGGAGTCATTAGATATGGATCTATATTTTTGTTAAAGAAGAAGGTGAATATTTCATAAAGCTATACTCACTTCTTCCCTCGTTTCAATGCCAAAAATGTTGCCATATAATCTAGCAGGGGTCCTAGGAGGGGTACCTATGGGACATCTATTAGACCAAATGACAATGGGACAAAGACCCATTTTCACCTCAGTTAGTGTCCCCTTCTCTTTATGGGCTTTCATTGATGGGAGGAGTCCCGATATGAAGGAAATCATCAATAATGATGGGATCAATGATAAGATATAAACTAATTGCCAAGGCCCATTCAAGGAGAGGCTCAATTAGGGCTCAATACTTCAAGAGAAGCTAAGGGATATCCAAGAAATACCTATGAGTAAGACCTATACCTAGTGTTATATATGTTCAATAATGATTATTATGCCTAAGATCAAGATGTCCAATATGATATGGGACATTTCTAGAAGAATTACAAGATGATTTGTCACTTCAAAGAGGATTTTCGCCTTACTAGAGAGACCTAGAAAGAAGACTATGTGAGAGCTAGGGTTTATGAGCAATCATGGGAGGAGTTACTCGAATTTTCTATCTAGGTCAAGATAGGATAGGGAAAGGGTCAAGAACTATCAATTACATTGAATTCTATGTGCAAATGACCCTCAATAAGACGACCAACCTAAGACTTTCAAGATGGGCTTTCAAGGATGCAACTAAGACTTGAGTTTTCTTGCAAACAAACTATTGGAATTGCTCCAAAATTGGAGGATCAATAGAGGAGACACCAATGAAGATTCTTTTCCAATTAATTTTGCAAAAAATCTCCTCTAATGCAATTCACAGGAAGCCTTAGTTGGTTGTCTAGTAGAGGGGCTGACAATTTTTGCAGGGGATAAAAGAGAAAAGAAGGGTGACCACTAATTTTACTTGGATCAATGCCTAACCCTTGCACTATGAAGTGTATGATGATTCAAAATTTTGTCAAAATCACCTTCAAGGAGGCTAAAAAATGATGTCATAGCAACCACTCTTTAACATTTACCCACCCAAGATCTATGTACTTCTATGGAAAAAAAAACAAATTTCAATCCATTAGGAACATTCATCTTCTTGTTATAAAATAATATGCAGAATAAACGATCTAACCTTCTGTGCAATGATTTTCAACAAATTAGGGCACAAAAGAACTAACTAGTTGCAATATTTCCGCACATTAAACATTATTTCAAGAAATATATTCAACAAATAGAAATTATAAGATAATAATAGGTATATCCAATCACATATCAAGAAGCAGCCCTAATAAAGAAAGAAAATTCTAGTTCCAAATATATCGAAATGCATAAAGAGATCTCTAATAGAAATTCAAGAAGAAGTGTGAAATTCATACAATAGAATAGATCCAAGAAGTGATGATGATGCTCTAAAAAATGAGAGTTACATTTGTTTATATGATCCTCTTACTAATTTGAATTAGCATAATATCCCCTACAATTATAAAATAATATGAAAATAATAAGTCCTTGGTGACAACCCCACCAAGTAGCTCATAAAGTGATGAAGAAGCCATCCAAAGTGAGCTGAAATGATGAAACCATGGTGTATAAGGGTTGTTGCAAGGCAAAAATGAGTCCGCAAGGTGCCATAATGAGGGCGAGGGCTCCATGAATGATGAACTTGGGGTTGGCCCCTTAATCTCCATGCAAATGATCATGTGGTGTTCCAAAGCGGCTTTGGGGCACAAATAATGGTCTCATGGTTATCCTAATGAAAAATAAGCCTATAGACTACTCCAAATGAGGGCACGGAAGATAGTGCTTTCCCTCCCATGTCTTGAGGATGAGGCAAACCTACTCTGGGCCTCAGATCAAATACCAAACCTTGTATATACTGCTAAGCCAACTGGGGGCACTGCTGGTCCAAGTGCATCATCTCACATATAATGTGGGGCAATGGATAGGTTGTTGAAGGTGCTGAGGGCGCCCATAAGATGAGACAATGCTATATCATATGACGAAGTCCCATGGCTCTCAACACATCCCTTACAAGGATCAATATGATCCTTTGGTGGGCTTGGGTTGTAGTTAAGTTACCCAACCCATAATGAAACCACCTACCAATCCTGTATAAGATCCGATGTGTCTCCTCACCTTTAGGTACAATAATTCATTAGTGCATCTAAGTGGATCAAGCTTGTTAGTTAAGGGTGCAAATGAGACTTCATAATGGGTTTCCATTCCAAATTTGGGGCTTTGAGAATGTAATGGTGTTACCTTCCTAGGTAGGAGTAGTTAATAGGCAACCATATTAGGTGTTCCCGACCCCTAAAGGGAAGGACATGTCCAAGGTACATCCTTCAAGTGTTAGGTTTCATGTGAATAATGATGAGGTGGATTGGGACACATGGGTCTTAAGGACAAATTCCATGGGCTCAAGGGTGGTAATGGTGAGGGATGTCCACATATTTGGGTGTATGAATGTAGGAGGGAGAAATCGTGGTACATGAGTTACCCCGACCTTTATTTTTTCACCCTTATTCATTTGCTTTTTTCCTTTTATTGATTTTTCTTTTATTTTATTGCTAGAGGCTCCAAGGTTTGAGAGCTTTCTTGTATATGATATAGCAGTGATTACCCCCTTAAGGTGGGGAAATTTATTGCCCATGAGGGTGATGACGATAATGATAAGGGGTAGAGCTCATGTTTGGATTTTTTCCATGTGCTAAGTTTTATTGACCCGACCATCTTTTGCATTTTGTGGTATTATTTCCTTTTGTATTTGGCCGTGATATGATTTTATATATTTTTTTTAGTTGCATCAACCTCTGAGGCATCATTCCATGCTCGAAATAGACATGTGGACAAGGGGGGGGGTGAGTACCAGATACTTTTGGACTCAGAGAGGGAAGATGAAGAAATACAACATGTAATTTGTCAAGGGGAGTGAAAAATGTGGAATGAGAAAACAAGTCCACGCTACGAAAATCGGGGTTTCCCAAGTAGTGGCCATCCTAAAGCCATAATCCAGTAGGGGAGATCCCATGTGACTAGGGTTGAGGATTAAACCCCCATTTAAGGTGAGGGAACAAGACTACAATCAAAATTATACCTCTTCCAAGTCACCTAGTAATCCATACCCAAGTGTGCCAAAGAAAAACTAGCATAGGCACTTGATTTCACAATGAAAGACATACTTTTAGGATTGGATGGCCCACCTTCAAATATATGCTCTCAACATATGGGAAGTGAATATGAATATCTCAGGGAGCATAGATCAACTAGAAAAACATCAGCTACATTGGTGGCTGTCGGGGTTGTTGGCTGCCGACTGAAAACAAATTTAGAAGATAAATTTCTCCTATGGGGTCACTCGCTGGTGGTGGGTAATAGGTCAGATAGAAAGAGTCAATAAAGTGATTGAGGATACACTAGGAATGTTTGTGATGGAAAAACCATCAAAACAAGAGGAGTATTTTCACTTGGTGGAGTTTGCATGTAATAATGGGTACCAAGCATCTTTGAAGATGAGCCCATTTGAGGCCTTGTATGGTAAAAAAAGCAACACACCTATGTGTGGGGACAACACAATGGACATGGCTATTATTGGGCTATACTTGATCAAGGAAATGGAAGAGAAAGTAGTGAAAATCAAGAAGAATTTAAAGGTTGTTGAGGATAGGCAAAAAAGTTAGCTAGATAAGAACAAACTAAATAAGGAATTAAGAGTTGGTGATCATGTCTTCTTGATAGTGAAAACAAAGAAAAGTTCATTGAAATTGGGTAGTTGTGAAAAGTTGGTAGCTACATTTTGTGGGCCATTTAAAATCCCATAGAGGATTAGCCCAATTGCATATAGGATGACATTGTTAGAATCTATGCATATTCATAACGTGTTTAATATTTCATTTCTTAAAAATATGTTCTTGATGCTAATAATGTAATTGACTAGAATATGATTTAGGTGGAGCTTAAGGGAGGCTCTTAGGTTTAGCAAGTGAAAAATTTGGGCAGGAAGGTCAAGGTGATCGAGAATCGAGCCATTGAATTGGTAAAGGTGTAGCGAACACATTTCGGTCTTAGGATGCCACATGGGAGGATGAGTATACTATAAGGGTAGAATACCCTCATATTTTTGAATAATATTGTTTTATGTGTGTGTGAATGTGTGTGTGTGTGTGTGTGTGTGTGTGTGTGTGTGTGTGTGTGATGCATTTAGGACAATGCATACATAAGGGGGAGGAGAATTTAACACCCATAGGATGACCTTTGTGTGTGATGTATATATCATGTCTAGGATAATGAGCCATGGAGTACTTTGAGGCTAGTGTGCCCATGCACATATGTGTTTTAGGCTAAGTGTGCATGTATTTATATACTTTGGGGAAAGATAACCTAGTTTTGTAAATATGAAATCGCATGCATATAAATAAAATACACCACTTTTGTAGACCAAATTACACAAGAGATTGTGGGGGCCTAAGACTCGACAAATGTGAAACTGGGGTTAAAGGGTAACGATAAAGGGCTTAAACCTAAGTGGCTAAGACAATACTGAAATAAGCTTAAGTCAAAAGTGCACATGTATTTTATCCAAGGTTCGTTAAGTGACCTTAGAGGATGCCATGTGTCAAGAGAGTGACATGCACATAAAAGTGAGGGTATTATTATTATGGGGGACACATTATTACAACATTCTGACTACAAGGATACTTGGACTACTTGGAGGGGAAGCAAGGGTGACCCTATGATATGATGAACCTAGAATAGAATCTGATAAGGATTATGAGAAAATGGGATAGGTTCCCCGACGTGAGACCAGAGGGGTACTTAGAGACCCATGAGGTAGTAGGAACTCTTGGAGACCACAGGGGTTTGGAACATCCCCAACCGACCAAGTTGTACATCCTCGAAGGGTAGTGGTACAACCCAATGGACTCAAGTGCAAAGAAGGGGGTGCACTACCTGGGTTGTGGGGTTGATGGAGGGCGTGAGATTGTTGGTAAGAGGTTGTTGGGTTTGGTACCTTGACCTAGTTATGACGGTACTAGATGTGCACCTATATTAGGGTAAGTTGTTGCCATATGGACTTGATGCCCCAAATCAGGGGTGACCTACTGCTGAGAGATTATGAGCAATGTTGGTCTATGGTTGGGTGGAATATCTGAGGTTTGTATCCAGTCAATGCTTTCTTGAAAATATAAGTTTTTATTTTAATTTTCATATGTTTCCACTATAACAATTTATGTATATTCATGTGTTTCACATGAAGAGTGATTTAAATGGTGTTATCATGAAAATCACATTTTGGTAAATGAGTGCATTGCATGATATGATACATTTTCCATGTTTAACCATTTTGATAGAAACAAATTAAAGGGTAAATTGTATAAAAACCAAGTTAAAGGGGTAGTTATGCACCCCAATAGGTAGTTGGGGGCATTACATTATACCTTCTGTTTGTTGATGGAATCTTGTTATTCTAGAATGGATTGAGGTTGGATGCATCGAGCTAAGGAAAAATATTAGCCTTTACTATAAAGCTACAAGTATAATGATAAATGTGCAAAAATTCTCCATGTCCTTATTTGGATTGCAAGTAGATACAATTCATTTCTAGACTCAGCTCTTTCCTTGTTAGTTAATTGAATTTGATAATGGGATAAAGTGCAATATACCCAGTACCCTTTGTCCACAATTGATTATATAGGGTAATTGTTATAAAAAACAAATTTTCTACTAAGCTTCTTGCTCTAATATAATATTGTAAGATTATCTACCCATATAATCAATCCAAAATCATATTCAATGGCTCTGATACCATATTTCCTCATCATTCTACTATTAATTTAATGAATGCATGCATGCATGACGATGCAGGCTTAGGAAAACACCATTAACCCATCATAGATACAAATGGAATCTTATACATGCATTCAAAATAACATTAAACTCATAATTTAAGAGCATTACATCAACATAATCATGAATAAACCATGATACTTATATTTTCAGGGGATAACCATCAATTGATTTCAAATGAAAGATGTTCCACTCAACCATAGGCTCTTTGTTTCCCTCAATTTTTTTATAGAAAGGCCACCCCAAAGGAAAGGTTGGGAGTCCACAAGGATGAAATTAGCTATGATCGGATCTAATCTCTTACATAACCCAATGTCCTAGAATTCACAAACTGCAAATGCCTACAACTATCCCACTCCACTAGCTATCTTTCTCCATCAACTTGCATAACCCAAGGAATGGGATCCCCTTCTCTACCACATAGTCTCTCAAGATATCCCACTTCCCTCCAAGGCTCCAACATGGATTACCCAATAAATCTCTTTGTTGGGAACTTAGGAGATTCTCAAATATAATTAAATTTACTCATTGACCACCATCTCCCTTGCGCATGGTCACATTTTCTTCATAGTTTCATGGGAGCAACTTTCATATTTTATCATAGCCATAATATTATATACTTTCACGACATTCATCTCCCATAATTTCATTACAACCATAGGATGATAGCTTAGGCTCCCAATGAAAATTCCTTTAGGAAGAATATATGTAAACTTCCTTTGCATGCTTAGAAACTATGAGTTATATTTGTATATTAGTGATACATCACATGTCTTCTTAAGAAGCCCATGTATCTATTTGGTAAGTAATACCAAGGTTGATAGGGATTATAATGATATAAAGAAAATTACTTAGGCTTATGAATAAAATAATATTATCTTATTTTGGACCCCACTTTGATCCCCATAAGCCCCCTTTTTTCCTTTCTCATGGAATCATAGCCCCCTATGTTTTTTTTCCCTTCTTAGTTTGTAGCATCTAATGTATATTGTTACTAGTATTCACTATATTTTAACATATTACATCATTTGGCCCTCAACCATTCGTTGTACACACACACACACATTGCTAATATGGGGATAAAAATATGAGCATTTTGTTCCCCTTCCCATAAATTTTGCATCATCCTTGGTGCATATCACCATTATACACAATATTTTTTGCATCAAAATTTCAAAGCAAATGAAAGTATTCCTCTCACATTGTATTCTTTAGCTCTTATGTTGCTTCTTTGGGTTCTAGTGCATCCATTTGTGACTTGAGGTGTGAGATCTTCCTTCTCTTCTTTTATATTTTTTGTTGGAGAAGGTGAGTGAACATTCGAAAGGACCTTACCATACCTAGATTGATCTCTTAAATATCTACAACATAAGTTGGATAGGTAGTTTCTCCATTGTAGATTTTTTGAGCCTACTTATTTTTAGGATTTGGGTTCAATTGGGCAGGTATCTGAAGTTGTTTTGGAGGATTATTTTGGGTACTTGTGGTTGAAGAGGAGGAGGCATCAAGGAAGGTGGTCTGGATGCCTGAGGTCTCCATCCATAAGATGAATTGTCCCATTGAGGAGGTTGGTGTGGATATGGGTGAAAAGGAGGATTAACATTTTGGGGAGGATAAGGCCATGGAGTGGGCATAGATCAGGGGGAAGTGTTAGGAGGACACCTAGGTTTAAAATTTGCATTGTAATTTCTATTAAAAGGAGAGGGTAGTTCATACCTTATTAAAACTACCTGGAGGCTTATAGCCTCTTTTGGTTAACAGATAAAAGTTGCTCCATACCGCCTTCTTCTCCTTGGTATACAAATTTCAAATTTGGCAAAGATGGACATTTGTCAATAGGGTGATTTTCTTCACATACAGAGCATATTACTATGACATCTAAATACTAAGAGGGGGGTTGAATTAGTATTTTAGTTTTTTATTACAATTTAGCATCAAAATCATTAACCAACAACATCACATTAAAGGAACACAAGATACATATATGAACAATATATTTATATTACAAGGGAATCTATAGCTTCTAGATTTACTAGCTACAATTGAAAGGGCTGCAACACCTGGTTTACTAATTTCCACTAGAAGGAGGCGACAACCTGCCGAAGGAAGCTACAACTTCCTTTCCTAGCAGCACCTTGCCACCCTTTTGAATAAAATATGAAACAAAAACCTCTTGGGCTCCCATATGAGGGTCAATGACCCAAATAGTGACAATATTCAATCACTGTTATCTCTGCTTAAACATGTTCAACTTTGGTATCCAAACAGCTCACTAAAGAAATTTCGTAACCAAATTGCCTCTCACATAGCCATGCTAGTAGAAATATACTCTGCCTCGGCGGTGATCAAAGCCACTAACTTCTGCTTCCTACTCATCTAGGATATCAAAGCAGATTCCAAGGAGAACTAGCACTGAGAAGTGCTCTAATGATCCTTCACACTGCCTGCCCACTCAACATTTGAAATATTCCAGGCAGTGTATCTCAATCCATGAGAGATTGTGCCCTAAAGATATCTCAGAAGATTCTAGGTACCAATCCAGTGAAGCTCAACCAAATATGAGCTCACCATGCTAATTAGATCTACTCCAATAAGTATGCCATTGTAACTATGACCTCCAATGCAAGAAAATGGATTCTAATTCATACCTTATCTACTTCATATATGCCTTAGAACAAACCTTAGATTGTGCTTTTAGTTACTTAGATCTCCCTCAGAAACTCCACCTAAAAAAAATTAAAAATAAATAAAAATAAATAAATAAATTGTTGATCTGCCTCAAAAGGTAACTTAGATCTGCTTCAAGCATTCTATCAGGATGACATCAAGGTATGATCCAAAATTATAAAATAATGACTTCAATATCTACTCCAAATTACTACAAGAATAACATCAAGATCTGCTCCAAACTTCTACAAGAATAATTTCAAGATCTGCCCCAAACTTCTACAAGAAAAACTTCAAGGTCTTCTCCAAAATTCAACAAGAATAACTTCAAGATACACTCAAAATTATACAAGAATGATTCCAAAAATTAGTTCAAAAACTATGCCAAATCCTTTAAATTTTTTCCAAAATTCCTCTCATAGATAGCCTCCCCAATCTGGCCTCTCCTCACTTTCAATTCATAAGGTATGAACCCCAAAAACACTTATTTTCTTAACCTTTTCAATAAATATGAATTTTCCTTTAGATAATTTCTTAAATGCCTCCTCCTCATGCCTATATATAGTGCATTTTGGGTCTAGATTGGGTCGACTTGTCCGCTAGCTGGGTCCACTTGTCCACTGACTGGACTAGTGTTGGCTTAAGGGGGCCTGACCTAAGTTCAACATTAATTAGCCAAATAAATACCTACAGTACTAACCCTTTCGGCATCAGCTTGCGGAGTGAGGATCGAAGTCTCACCTGAAGCAATATGAGGGGATGATGGAACCAAGTTTCTACACCCTGAGATGGTTGTGATGCTGTTTGATTCCCTCTATCCCTGCCTTCGAGTAGGTCACTTCACTCTAGGGCTTGCAAGACGAGCCCTTTATTCTATCCTTTCATTCCCCCATGAAAGGGTATGATCAACCTTCGCGTAGCCCTAGCCTGTTGCTCAGGTACTTTCGCTCTGCTATGGCAGCGTGCCGTGCAGATTCCCCAATTACTCTAAGTGACTTTCTTATCTTATCAAATAATTATAGTTAACACCGCATAAACAAATAATCATAATTGCGTTCAATTATTCAACGTAATTGCATTCATTCATGCATCACATAAGCATAATAAAGGAAATTCATACATAACATATCAAGATGCAATAAAAAAACAAAGACACAGGAATTGCCAAATATTTCTCTTTATTGATATCTTCCAAGTGTTTAAAAACTCTGTTCGCCTTGCGCACATAGCTGCAGGGGTCCACACACTCAGGTGTGGACTTCTACCCTAGGCCTTTGCACACTCAGCTGTAAAGCCTCTACCTACGCTATGACCCAAGATTTAGACTTCTTACTTCAGAGCTATGACTCTCTTACATTCTTCATTATTGTATCTCCCTAAAACTACTTAGAGCTTAGCTCTTTTTATACAATCCCATGGTCCACAGACCATGGGTAGAAATCTTACAGCAAAATTTAATTTACAAAACTAAGGGCAGGCTACCCTTTATGACACATAACACCTTCGTGCTCTGCGACCACAAAATGCAGATACTTTACTATTTTATTACAAAATTTAACTCAAACATGGGCTTTTAGCCCCAAAATTGCCCTTGGGGCATCCCGCTCCCAACAAGCCCCCAACACAAACATCGTGACTCGCCCTTGAGTCACTTGGTAGGCGTGGAGATCTTTTTGTGAAGCCCATCTAGCTCAACTTGTATGACCGCTACCTCGGCCGTGCACTGAGTTACCACCTACTTCACATCTTCCACTGTCTTCTTAGTCACTACTCCTACGCTGTCAACCTAAAGATTTTGTTGTGTCGCTTGCAGAGTTGCAAAATTGCCTTCAATATTTCCTGTGACTACATAAGCTTCCTCCAGCTAGGGCTTTAGTCGTGCAGCACCCTGTCCACCTATTCCTTCAGCCGCTTGGCCTCCTACAGCTTGGCTAGCCTTTGTGTTAGCATGACGGTTCGCGTTGTGCCCTTAACTTCATCGTAGCACTATTGTAGCTCATGCGCTTCCATTTCCGGCCTCTGTATATTTGGGTCCTCCTGCAAGCCTGTCAGGACCTCAAATGATTGCTCAAATAACTACGTGCAGTCTACTACTGCACTTTCCACCACCACTATTACCTCTGTGACAATGATCACCCGTTGTTCCTTTACTTCTGGCGGTGTTGAAGGTTGGGCCCTCAACTCTAGCTCGGTAATTTACAGGTTCAATTCCAACTGAACCTGTGCCATCTTAGTCCGAGTGTCGCTCACCCCTATGGCCAACTTGCGGATGTGGACCTCAATTGGATCTTCCTTCAGAATGGCCAAATCTAGGACCATTCTACATGCCTCCTCAACGACCTACATAATCTTCTTGCTCTAATTGGTCACCTTGGTCTCAACGGTGATGGCAACATTTCTCTGTAGGGCCATCTATTCATTGTTGATTCATTGTTCGCTGATCACCTGGAGGGCGTGGTGTTCTCGAGCCCTCAGTTCTGCAATTAATCCATCCTGCAAGAGGTGGAGTGCTTCACGCGGAAGCCCTGCTAGGTTTAGCCTAACTCCCTTCAAGGTGTTGATATTAGGCTTGTCAGCCTCATTTTCCATGGTCAGTGCTCCATCCGGAAGCACTATCGCATTGGAAGCCTTCGTGCACAGCATATCGATAGCCTCTGAAGTGTCGATAGCCAAGTTGGTAGACACCGCACTAGCTTGTGATGCGCAGGTCTACAACTCCTGCAACCTGGTCTGGATGGCCCCTAGGATGATATGCTGCTATTGTTCAAATTAATGCAGGGCCTTTGCGGTGACATCTCTGACTGTGTCACCGATATCATGTAAGTTGCGCTATGTCAATGTGATAGGGTCCAACGAGGCCTTGGTTGCCTTGGATTTCTTTCTGGACCCTCCCTTCTCCACCTCACTTGGGCGCTTAATGTGGGTGGACATCTCCTGAGGGTCCGCGCCATGCTGTTATGTGTCTTCCTCTTCGGTCTCAGGTGAAGGCAACCTCACGCCCTTGTCAGAGCCCCACTCTGTGTCACCTGTCTATTTTCCTGCCTGATTTCCTACCTATTCCGCTTGGGCCTTCTCAATGGCCTCCTTTTTCCTCTTCTCGACCAACTTTGCCATCTTCAGCTTGGCTTCCTCCTTCTTCTTCTATGTGGCAGACTTGCTTCCACCCACTGCCAAGTCCATGGTAGTGCACCACTCCGCTAACCATTGGTCAAGCACCACATCAATGGTGTCATCCGTGGTCAAATACAATAATTCATACCACTTCTGCACAGGGTCCTTCCATGCCCTTATGGAGACTCGATGGAAATTAGCTTTGAACTCGGCATAACTCTGCAGGTTAGCATACACTGTGGGCGACAATCGCGGCTTGCGATTGATGGCCATCTTGATATTCATCTCCATCAAGATCCAGAATATCTTTGTCCCAAACTCACTACGCATCCTTGGTCACCCACAACAAAGTTTACTTTGCTGCTTTAGGGAGGTCTGATGCGACCGAAGGGAACTGGCTATCTTCCAGTAGCTCCCATGCTACCAACACAATCAATAGCAAGAGCCACGCATAGTGGAACGTCTTTCTAAGCTCTTGTGCTTCATGACAGTTTGCCAAGAACTATCCTCAAAGGTAGTCTAACTAGTTTAACTAGACTCCTTCCGTGCACTGCTGTGCGAGCGTGACGACAGGCGCCGACACCTCATCGGCGTGACACTTCTGTATCACTTTCCCTACAAGGATCTACATTTCTACCTTCATAGCGGGGTCGTAGATGCTGGAGATAGCATACTTGCGCGACTTCTTCACCAGTTTGAATTTTTCCTTCATTGACTCTGTGAGAGCCTGCTCGCCACCCTTGCTGCCAAAGATCATCATTGGATTCTCACCTGTATACGATAAGCACATTATTCGGTGAATCAATCTATCTGTGGTGGGTATCGACTCCTCCATCCATAGGAACCCATCATGCACCAAGCATTGTAGCTGCTTGATGACCAAAACTGTCACCGGGGTTTTGTTATAGTGCAACACCTAGAGCATGTTGAGCAATCCTGCCTTCGCTACTCCCTTGAGCCACCTCCACGGCTCCAATGCTGTAATTCTCGTATTTATATCTATGATATGGTGCATCAGCTGCTCAGTCGCCAGGTGTGGGAACTTGTCGTGGTCCGCCAAGTCCCAGTCTTCAAGCTTCAGTATCGGCACCCGTGCTAAATGCGGACCATCGAAAGCAATTTCATCCGGTAGCAGAGGGGTTTGCAAGGGAGTCTTACTCTCATTAATGTCCTTTGGGATCTTGGACTTAGGCTTGCACGGAGGGACATACTCCGGAAACCATGTAATAGGGTCTGAACCCTGGGCTTCAACCTCCTCCACTTCGGCTCCCACATCCTCATCGTCCAATTGGATGTCTTCAATGTAGAAATTTCACTTGCAGAACAAACCGATATATGCAATGTCCTAAAGCATAATACTTGTTCTACTTCTACAAAACATTAAGTGGAAGCATAATCAAATTCATGAGCAACATCAAGTAGAAACATGCATAACTGATCAAGAGAAATAATCACACATAACACAAGATATATCCAGGGGAAAGCACCAACATAAAACCCCAACCATGTATTATCAATCAAGTGGAAATCCTCTTCACAATACAAAAGAATCAGCTCTCAAGCTATCCAGTTCTCAATGAACTATGAAGATATGAAGATATGTCTCATGAACCAACCAAGCCCTGTTTATATAGGCTTTACCTATGGTCCTTGCGTAGTTTTCTTAGGAAATAATAGCAAAAGCATATGCTATTAATTCCAAACATACCAAAATAACCCATGGTCCAACTGCGCAATCCTTGAGGACACTAGTTCCTCAACCATGCAAAACTACTCACTAGAAATAGTTAAGCATTTGATAGTACACTGTCACATATCTGATCTCAACTGGGTCTCTGACAGAACTGACATGCGACAGTTATCCATGAGTGAATCCTAAGTTATCTAAAATAATAGTTGTCACATGCATGCAAGCATTAACAAACTATATTTATTATTTTAACAACTTGTTAAAATAATCTAATTGGACTTGACTAGTTAGAACTAAGTCAACTGATTCTCTCATTATAGAACTCATACTTATTCACTCAACCAGTGGAGGAAATTAAGGATAAATTCCTCAATCAGTGGGACAACTCATGTGCATGCTCACAAAGACTTCAAA
>APFE030610145.1:0-24039 GCA_000404065.3 Pinus taeda
AAGAGGATGTAATGGATTTGTTGATGAGAATGAATCAAAGGCTAATGCAGACAGAGCAAGAGTTGGAGAAAGCATTGCAAGCTAAGCAGGGAGAGTCGACCTCCCAGCCACCTGAAACAGCTCCAACAATTGTCTCTGCTCCTCCAACAATTGTGGTTACCTCGGCCGTATTCCCTTTTCTCACAAGTTTTGGGGAACAACCTGAGTGATAACAGTCATCACATTAATGGCAACTCCTAGATCAATCAAGGCATGAGGGATCATGGTGCCATTGATGTGGACATCAACTACTGGGCTTCTAGGGTCTAGATATTTTGGACAGATTACCTGCCCCAACATCAAGTCGGACAGTTGCCCTATGACATTGATAGTTGGGCCATCACTCTTGCGCCTTATTGGATGCCTAAAGCACTTCTCTGATCAACCTATTGTAGATAGGCACATCTTTTATGGCTTGGAGAAGTGGTATCTTTACACATAAATGTTTCAATTCTCCCAGGAGTTCAGTCTCTTCTGGGGTAGGCTAGATTTTCATGGATAGTCTCTCAGGAAAGGGTGGATTTGCTTTACGTTCACTTTCTTCTTTACCTTCCTCAACCTCCCTGGGTGGAGGCTGGCTATCTGGGAGAACTTTCCCAGATCGTAAGTTAATTTCTTGAATCTCCACAACATAAGTTGGGCATGGTGGTTCCCCATTATATACTTGTTGAGCCTGTCTATTGTTCGGGTTCGGATTTGGCTAGGTAGGAATTTGGGGTTGCTTTGGTGGAGCAGAAGGTAATGGTTGTGGTTGGGTAGGTGGTGGAGGCATAAGAGCGGGAGGAGAGTTGTATTGGGGCCTCCACTCCTGATGAGGTGCACTCCATTGAGGTTGCGGCTAAGCATAGGGTTGAAATGAATGGGTGGCTGGTTGGGCATGATACGGAGATGTGAAGGACCAAGGAGGAGGTGTGGACCAGGAAGGATGAGCAGGGGGGGCCTAAGAAGGTGTGGATGTGACTTGGTTGGGGTTGTAGTATGCCTGAGATGTCCCTTGCATCCCCTGCTGATATGGTCTAGGTCCATGCAGCCTCCTTTGGTCTATGTAATAGATCTGTTCAGTGACTCCTTTGGCCCCTTGGTATACAACTTTAAGTCCAAGCAAGGAAGGGCACTTGTTTGTAAAATGATTTTCTTCGCAGACTGAACAAACCTCTATAGAGTTCAATGGGCATTCATTCCTAGGATTCCTCCTTGTGCATCTAGGACAAAAAATGGCCAAAGCCCTCTCTGCTTCCTCTTGTTTTCTTTTGATATGTAAGGTATCCATTTTCATGGCAAGAGTTTGTAGCATCTCACTCTTGAAGTCTTCTAGCATGCTTTCAATTTCCCCTTTAATGGATGAATTGGAAGAAGAGGTACTGGCTATGGGTTGACTCCCCCTACCTTTCTTTCTGGATGCTCTAGAATGGTTTCTAAAAACAGTCTTTATGTCCTCATAGGATAGTTGGTAGATGTCTCTCCCGGTTAGTAGATGGAGGGTGTCTAAAAGGTCTTCCCAAATTCCCTTGAGCAGGACCAACTTCAGAGACTCAAGGTCAAGTGTACACTCAACCCTTTTGTAACTGAGCTGGAACCTCTCTTCATAGTCTTCCAGGGACTCATCACTTCTTATGGTCATTCAGAATATTTCTTCTTTAGTATCTTTTGACCTACAATAGTCTTGATACTTGTTGTTGAAGGCTTGCTGCATTTGAGCCCAAGTGGTGATGCTATTTCCAGGTAATCCCATGAACCAACGCAGTGCTGCATCCTTGAGAGTAGAAGGGAACGATTTCAACTTTTGCTCGTCTTCTACATAGTCATAAGTTTGACAGATGAAAACAAACTCGAACAAGAAGGTGTCATGATCTTCTGTAGTCAGACCATGGAAATGAGGTAGGGCTGAAGGGCTTATATTCTTCATTTTGGTGTCCCCATTGGTCTTCCGAATGGGAAAGGTATCGTCTATTCTCTCTCCATTCCCCCTAGAATTTCTATTTTCGGCCATTGGCTCCAAAGGAATGCTTTCTTCTTCTTCTTCCCCTACAGGTTCTTCAAATATGTCTGGTTGTTCACCTAAGGGTTCTTCTTGATCGCAATCACTGAAAAAGAGAGAAGGTTGGCTGTGTGAAGCAGTGGGGGTGTTGGGCAAAATTTTCCTGAGTTATCTCTATTCCTACGAGGCATGAAAGGAAATATTTTTGGTTGGTTTTTGTTTCTTTTTCCCCACACTGATAGTACCTGCAGAAAAAGAAATTGATTGAAAAAAACAAATTGCAACTAGCTGAAATGAACTTTGCATAATTGAAAAGGAAAGCATGGAAGTGCAGAACTGAAGGAAAAGAAATGACTAGTTTACTTTTGCTGAAATGAAATTTGCAGAATTGAAAAGGAAAGCAAGGAAATGCAAAACTTGAAAGAAGAGAAATGAATAGTCTACTTTTGTTGAAGTGAAATTTTCAGAATTGTAAAGGAAAGCAAGGAAATGTAGAACTTGAAAGAAGAGAAATGACTAGTCTACTTTTGCTGAAATAAACTATTAGCAGAATGTTGCAAGAAGAAATAGAAGAAAGCAGTAATCACATAATACTCTGACGCTTCCCCAGCAACGGCGCCAAAAAGTGTTGAGCACCAGTATTGTAGCAATAATGCTGCAACTCCTAGGCTGCCTACTTTACTCTTATCAACCCGGTAGTTCGTAACAAACTTGGAAGCGTCGGTGTTGTATGCACAAGTACTAGTTCTCACTGCAGGTTGTCACTTGGTCAGACAGTGCAAGATCACTAGGAGCTCAAACCAACTTCTATGGATTCCAGAAGAAGCTCTATATATGATGAAAGGAAAGAAAGATTACTCTACAGATGCTATTCTAACTGCAGAAAGGAGAAAGATTGAAATGTAAAGCAAACCTAGTAAACCCTAATTAACCAACTAATTATACTTTTGTAGAAAGCACTATGAAAAACATGAAAGGAATTCCATTACCTACCCAAGGAAGTAAACAACATCTAACTATGCTATTTCTGGAAGTAAATAAGAAAAAAACATATTTTTGGATTTTTATGTATTTTTATGTGAATTTGACATGCATGTAATTTATTGTGTGTGAGTGTGGCAGCGAATAGGTGGCGTTGAAAGGCGGTTTTGGGACTTGAGACTGTGTAGGATGGGTCCTAGGAGGTCTCAGGTGGCCTTCTGGAGGCTTTCCCACACTCGTCCTTCAAAATAAAGCCTACAGGAAATCTACAGGAGGACACAGGGAATCTACAAGAGGAAAATAGGGAAACTACAGGTGGCCTACAGGAGGAGGCCGAGAGTAGTTTCACTATTTTGAGGGTGTGAGAGTGGGTGAAAAATGTGGATGAAGGTTAGAATGAGGTGTTAGGGTGCCTAAGGTCTACCATGAATCACTAGGAGAGAAAAATATGATTGGGTTTGCTCAAGGAGAGAGGAAGAATTTCTATGGAAAAATGCAGGAAACTAGGGTAGAATTGAGGTGAGATTTGGGAGACCTGTAGGGCATGGATCAAATGGAGGGTGTGATTGCTGATAAGCTGGCCTACTGCTAGAAGAGATCTGTTGCATAGAAACTGACAATCATCCAAGGAAATCAAGCGACAAGTGAAATGAATGCATTTAGGAAAAACAGAGTTTCGCATAAAAATGGTTTAAACTATGATTGATGAAAGGAAATGCTGAGAAATGTTGTAGGAAAGGAAAGCATGAAAGAAGACTACTACAAATAAGGAAATGAACATGATGAAGAAGATCTAAAGCAAAGAAAAGCTAGACTATTAACCTACTAAAAAGCTGCAAACACTAGAAGTCCTATGAAGGAGGAAAATCTGTGTTTTTGGGGCAGCAAGAGAGTCTTTGCCTCAAATCATGGTCCTAGAGGGAGGAAGAGAAGCCAAGGCACTATTGCTAGCCTTTTGAATCTTTGCTGCTCACTGCTTAACCTGCTACAGAAAGCAAAAATGGAAGCAAACTAGTAAATCATCAAAAGCAACCTATTCTTACCCATAAGAGAAATACATCTAATAGCAAACTAATCTATAAACTAAAACAAAGCATACAAATACAAGTAAAGAGGAGCTTGGCTACTTGGATTAGGCCCTAACCCAAGAGGTTCAGCCCTCTGAGGTAACTCAGTGCTAGCTCAAAAAGGATTCCATCTTTATTTTCAAAACAATAGTAAGATTACATGAAATTGTCACAAAATAATAAGTTCGAAATTTGAGCAGAGTTTACATAAGAAAAAAAAAATCCGACCCTAGTGAGGCCCTAGGCCTATCTACTTATAGATCTAAAGCTATCAACAACTTCCTTAAAATCAGGGAGGCTTGGCTCCCAAAACTTGAGATAATCATTAGTCATCCTCCACTTGCTCAATTTCCTTCTAGTGCATGATTCGGTTGCTTGTACTTCGAGCTGAATGAAGGGGAATTCGAAGTGAGGAGTAATAAATGAGGTGGATTCCCTCCTATAATTTCTATCCTTTGTCCACTTTGAGTTATTGCTGCCATTTTTCCACTGGATCCTTGACTTTGACCTCGAAATCCATCAATAATCTTCATTAAATACATGTTAGATTACATGGCACAATAACTAACTCAACTCACTCTATAAGCATAAATATAATAAGAAAATCATACAATAAGCTAAGAGAATAGTTGATTTGACTAGGTTATGAGGTAGAATGAGCCAATATAATTACCCATTTATGAGGTTCATCAGTAGTCATATTGCATGGTGTTCTGAAGAATATTTGATCATAGAGGGATGTAAAGTTCACTTCCAAGTTTTGGAAGAAGTTGTTTGCAGGTTTAGGTATAAAGTTCGCCTTCAGTAAAAAAATATCATCCATAGATAGATGGACAGACATAGAGGGTCAACAGGATATAGGAGGATATGTTGAGGATGTATGTGATGCATCAACAACAGAAGTGGGAAGAGTATCTTCCATTGGTAGAGTTTGCTTACAACAATGGGTATCAAGAGTCACTAAGGATGAGTATGTTTGAGGCGTTGTATGGGTAGGGATGTAATACTCCCATCTGTTGGAGTGACCCAGTGAAAAAGGTATTGATTTGACTAAACATATTAGCATAAATGGAATAGGAAGTGTACGTAATCAAGAAAAATCTAAAGGCAACATAAGATAGGAAAAAATTTTATGTAGATCAGAACAAGTTGTTTAAGGAGTTTCAGGTTGGGGAACAAGTGTACTTGTGCATCAAGCCCAAGAAAATATCTTTCTTGATTGGATCATGTGCCAAGCTAACACCTCAGTTTTGTGGACCTTTCTAGATTATTGAAAGGATTAGACTAGTAGCCTATCAAATTTCACTGCCTCTGAAAGTGAAAGTCCATGATGTTTTCCATGTAACGTTGCTTAAAACGTATGTTAAATATGTTGATCATGTGATTGAATGGTCTATATTGCAGGTGGAACTAGAAGAAGAATTCCAGCCGGAACCTCAGTGTATTGCAGAGAAAGATTCTGATGCTCCGGAATTGAGCAATCGAGTAGGTTAAAGTGTATTGGAATCACTTTGGGCCTGATGAAGCTACATGGGAGATGTCAGATCAGATGCAGACTATGTTTCTTTCTCTATTCACTGGTTGAGAAAATGTTTTAGTATATGTGTTGGTGCAATGTTTTGGTATATGTATAGAGGTATATGGATGCAAATACCATGACAAGTTGTGTTATAAAGCTCTAATAAGCAATATGGGTGTCATGTCATTATGGTTGTCATGTTGTTATGATTTCATGTTGGTTCAATCCTCAATAGGTTGATTATTGTAAATACTGTAACAAGCTAAGTTATAAAACTCCATGGGCAATATGTTTTCATTTCAGCAGTCTTGTTGGTTGTAGGTGTCATTGAACACTAAGGATGGTGTTCCCCCAAGGGGGAGGGGTCTGTAGTAGCCCTAGTAAAAAATCCATGTAATAAAAGTTAATAAAGGAAAAATAATAACCATGGTCATGGGACACATAATCCAAGATGAATGTTGGGAAAAACATCCTAGTGTGGGTGTTCATTTGGTTTATTATGGCTATGGAAATTGGCAAAGGCAATGGCTAATGCTTTGGAAAGACAAAGTGGCATTTATTGGCATGTATTTGTGAAAATAATGGAAATTAGTAGAAAAGGAAGGTGAAAGGTCACAGATTGCATGTGAGGAGGAAAATCAAGGAAAATGAAGAAAATAGAGGCCTCATTAATAAAAAGGCTTATGAGAATCAATTCAATTTTGGAGCTCTCATTCCATTCTCTCTCTCTCTCATACTATTGGACATTTAGAGTTTCTTGGAAAACTCTTGGAGGAGTGTGGAATACTTGGTATTTGGAGCAAGAAGGCAAAGAAAGAGAAGGAAAGCGTAAGAGGACACCAAGATCAATAACTATAGTGAGTTTTTCTTGTAGGTAACGAGTTGCATGTATGATTTCCTTACTAGTTTTGGCATGCATGTCATATGCATGTGGTTTCTTGGTCATGATCTGCCATTGGCATGGAGGATTTCCTGGATTGACAATGGTTTTTGCTAGCCTTGCCATTTCCTGGATAGCCATGGTGTTGTGGGAGTCTTTCCCTTTTCCTTCCTAGTTAGTTCTCATGTTTATTTGGCTGTAGGTTGAGTTATTAGTTCTTTTAGCCTTGGTTGGACAAACACTCTAGAAACCCTGTAACAACATAAGTTGAGATATTAGTCCTGGAGCCTTGGTTGTGAAAATTATCTAGAGCCCTTGGTGGGTTGAGTTACTAGTCCCAGAACCTTGGTTGGACAAACACTTTGGAGCTCGACAACAGTTGTGGGTTGAGTTACTAGTCTTGGAGCCTTGGTTGGAACCAATGATCCGGAGCCCTAGAGAGCTTGGGTAGAGACCAATATGGTGATGGATAGTGATGTCCGACCATCAAGTGGAATCATTGGTTGAGGTAGTTTGGCCTCTGAAAGCCTTGGTTTGATTTTGATAGAATTGTTCTATGTGAACCCACATTCATTCTTGGAATATGGCATGGGGGTGATTGGCTGAAGAGAGACTTGGTTTAGCTAAACTATGGTCAAGTGGAACTTGGAAGTCCCGAAATTGGTTGGATTTTTCATTCATCAATAAGAGATCTCTTTTTCCTTGGTATTTTAAGGGTAAATATACCTATTTATATGTGGCTTATATGGTTGTTATACCCTTGATATTTCTCTTAGTTATATGCTGGTTATGAATGAGTTTTATGACATTAGTAATATATGACTCTCATCATGTTTTGGTTAATCACTAAATATACAATGAATATCTGGCTTATTAGATGGTAATGTAGTTATTGTGATGAGGGATCAATGCTTCTTAGTGATTCTCAGATAAGTATTAGACCCTTATGCTCAAATATGTTGTTTAAACATGTAGAATGAATATTTGTGACATGTTTGATGAAATGCCTGTCATGGCTAGTAGGGGTCCAGTCAAGTCCTTGTTCAAGTATTTGCATTTGTATCATTGTTTTGAGGTTATATTTCATTTCTAGAAGTTTCATGGAGTTTTGGGCAGTGGCTTGAGTCATGGCCTTGAAAAAGTCGCATAGAATCTAGAGTTGTTGGCACATAACTACCTATAAAAGTCCCCAGTCCCATGCATGCTCGCTGTGGGAGAAACTAGAAGGTCCTAGTTGCATGCATATCCATGTCAAGGCAGTGACTAAGGCTTTAAGGCAAAAAAATTTCAGTTTGTCTCAGGGGTTGGTCACCTAGATAGGTTGTGTTGACGGTGCTAGAACCGTCAACATGTCAGGGGATCTACCCAGTAAGAAGTCCCAACTAGACTTCAAACCATTTGGAGTAGGAGTCCTAGCAGTGGGTGGTAAAGCTATGCCTTGACTATGATAGTGGAAAGAGGTAAGAAAGATATCCTTATCAGGAGGGAGTGTGTGACCTTGCAACGAGACAAGAGAGATGTATTGAGTTCCAAAATTGCCTCTTTGTTAAGCAACTTCTTCATCATTCTTCCTTTGCTTTTCCATAAACATGCATCCTAAATCATCAAAAGCCATTGCATATTGTCTCAAGGAGTATGTTTCAAGTGGTTTTCAAGTTATATTGTTATTTTTGTTATTTGGATAGGTTTTTGTTTTTCAGCTATGGAACACAGCCACATTCCGCAGCTAATCGACTGTTCCGCAACCATCTCCATACTTTTTTAGGTTACAGGTGTCGAGAGAAGAAATGAACCATATGGGTAGCTAGGAAAATGTCAGTACATGGATGGTGTCCTATCCATTTGATCAAAGTCAATGAGAAAAACCCCGGTCAAAGGGGAGTCAACGGAAGAAACTTACAGCAACTAGAACTCTGTTTTTGCACATTTCTTAGTAAATGAATCTGAGGCATTCTCCTGAAGCCAAGGATGTCATTTTCCACCCGCATAACCTGTATCCAATAGCCATTATTCAGAGATTTACTTTTCAAGCCAACTGAAGACTAAATTTCCAGACAAGCTACCTATTTACGTGTTTGCTGTGGAAGACTTCTCTCTTAAAACAGTTGTGTATTTTTCCTATAAATATAAGCGTTTGGAACACATAACTAGTTAATGTTTTGTTTGCTGATGTAGTAGTGCAATTTCCACTTGTAGATCGAGACATTCAGTACTCTGTTTTTAATATAAAAAACTCAGTTTTTTTATATGGATACTTGAAGCGTGTGAAGTGATTCTGTGTTGCTAGTCCTAGACCTTGTAGAGGGCCCCTACATGGTCAAGGTTACTTTTCATTTCTGTACATTTTCATTTGTTGTCTTTCTTCGTTCAGCTGTACATTCACTGTGTTTTTTTTATTATGTTCATAGTTGTTTCTAACACTGTGTTGATTGCAGCTTGTGTCATTTGTTTCCACTAACTCAGATGGTTGCATTCCAGCGTAGAAGTAGTTCTTTAGTTTCCCTTATTTTCTAGCTTCTTAACTATAGTTTTTAAATTGTTGTCAGTAGCATCATTAGACTTATTTCTTCTGTTGTTCCTTAGTTCTTAGTTTTTAAATTTAAGTTGTTTCATGCCTTTTCTTAGTAGAATAGTCACTCATTACTAAATGGATGTTTCCAAAGCCTTTCATTGATGGTTTATCCTCAAACTAAATGGTGAAATGTTGAATTTATGAATGAGATTTCTTATTTTTTAATGCCTTTTTCTTCTTAGTGTAGTCACTCATGATATAAACAAATATTTCCAGAGCTTTTTGTTGAAGGTTAATCCTCAAACTAAATGGCGAAATGTTGTGTTTATGAATGACATTTCTTGTTGTTCATTAGTTTTGAGTTAGATAGCTTAATGCCATTTTCTCTTTAGTTTAGTAACTCATGATTTAAATAGATATTTCCAAAATCCCTTCATTGATGGTTGAACCTAAGACTAAGTGGTGAAATGTTTTATTAATGACTGCGTGTTTCCTTGCATTCTCATGTTTACTTCTTTAAGAATAATGAAGAATGAAATTTCTCAAATGTTGCTGTCATAAGGAGTTAATTCTCCCTAAATTATATAGAAGAGTGATAACATTACTTCATTTAGTTTTTCTTTCACAAATAGAATAGTTGCAGTTTCATTTTTGTTTCTTTCCCTTAGTTTAGTTGTAGTTCCATATTCAGTAGTTCACTAAGCTTTAATTTTGCAAGTAGAATAGACAAAAGAGTAGTTTTGTTTCCAGTATATCATTTGTAGTTTGATAGCTGCAATTCCATTTTCTCACTTAGGTTTTGATTTTGTAATTAAGTAGACAACAGTTTTAAGAGTCCTTTCAGCTCATGTTGTGGAAACCATTACAATAGCAAGAAGAGAATCTTTGTTTTTCACTATCTTGTTTCAAAAACCTCACTTCCAAATTTGGCCTAAAAGCACTTTTAGACTCTCGCTTCATTTTTCTAGGTTTTTAGCAGCAGTAGATTAAGATTTCAATTACATTGCAGAACATTAGGAATCAAAAGAAAAAAACCCTAAAACAAACATAAACTTAAAAATAGTGAGGTAAGAAAGGGTCATCTAGCACATATAGTGCACTACACTTCATCATCAATTTACGATACATGGATTGATAATTTATGTAGCAATTTAGGACACTAAATTGACTAAACAAGATGCATGGGTAGGTTCTAACACACGAAGGGAAAATAAGTGTATCCCTTAGAAGCCTATAATAATACACAGCCTCAAAGTAACACATGAGCTGAACGACACCACAAACTGGAAAGCAGAATAATCGACAATCCAAAGTGATGAGTTAAACCAACAACATCCTTCAATAAGATTCATACAATCACATACGGAATAGTCCATACATCAATGTGTATGTAAAACTACATAGATTGTTAAAGTAACAAGAATGGTCAAACTATAATAAAAACATATGCACGAAATGTGTTGGCTCAGTTATATTATATAAAGTGAAAGTTCCATCCATACATACAACCATGACAGCCATTATCCCTAATAGTGGAATGTTAGAGTCAACACTACCTACTCCTCCAAAGAGATGTATTCACTATGCACTGTGGAGAAGCCAAGGCTTGTCACTATACTCTCAAATCCCTCTCTAAGAAATTCCTAGCAAAATCTTGGCTCCCAAAAGCCTCTTCTATGAGTTATGAGGTTCTATTTATAACAAAGGGTTGGGTGAGCCTTGACATTCACCTTTGTGACTCTTCGACTACCCTCATGACTCTTCAACTTCATTACATAACTCTTTACATTACATATGACTGTTTTCATTCCACTTATGACACTTGGAATTTTCACTTTACATCATGTTTACAAAAATGATACATTTTCCACATATGCACATGTGGGACAAAATTGTCTTGAGTCATCCAGACAAGACAACACTAAGACTCAGATGGTTATGGGGAGACCAACTCATCAACCTCCTCTCCGTGATCCTCGATAACAAGCTGATGCAATGCTTGATAGTGTGCAATGGTGTTCGTGTACTCTTTTGACGATGTATTTGTGGGAACAAACTCTTGTCTCCATTGCTTCTGGGTATATTGATTTGGAACCCTTGTCCAACTCGTCTTGTAGCATGCACAACTTAGTCCTAAACAAAGCTATATCGACGATGTACATCCGAATGTTATCTACATTGACTTGCAAATCTACGCTGGTGGTTGTGAGCTTCAACTAATCAAAGTACACATCGAGCTCCATTCTGACTTGGCTCGTGGCTTCATCATCTTGTGCAAGTTGAGTGGGGACCCATTGTACCTCATTGTCCATGTTTGTACATGATCAACTGCGACATATATATATGTGAACGTTCACGCTATCTTGGTGCAGCGTTGCTGATGACCGTTGTTAGGTCTCTATAATACTAGTGTATTCCCTTATTATTATTGTCATTGTACCCCTTATTGTTATTTTTGTGCCCATATTATTATTGTTGTGCCCCATAGAAGCCCACTATTATTATTGTTGTGCCCTTACATTATTATTGTTATGTCGGCTTTGATTATATTGTGACCCCTTAGACTCCTATATATAGAAATGAGGTCTTGTCATTTGTATCATCCAAGAATTGTTAATTTTATGCAATGTAAAGGAGGTTTCCCCCTTGAAGAGGCTACTTTTGAATTCGTTTATCTATCTCCTTCTTATATTTTTTTGACCTGGTTGCATAACAATTGGTAACAGAGCTTTGGATTCTAAGGTTTCGCTGCTTCAAACAGGTCATCGTGGCATTTGCGCTATAATTGTTTTTCTACGAAGTGTCAGAATCAAAAATTAAAACCCATTTGAGATGGAATTGTGATGAACCTCGTGACAAAATTTCACATATTTTCTCGCTATATTGTCGAAGCCATGAACTGAGGACATTAGGGTTTTTTCAGGCTACCAAATTCGATCTCAAACAGGTCACTTTGGTAAAATCGTCATAACTTTCTCTCTAAGCATCTAATTGAAATTTAGTAAAAAGTGACAGAAATCAGACAACCTGCAGTTTGTTGGGTGTCATTTTTAGAACCTAAGGTTGAAACAGTGACATGTGGCATGATGTACAAGTTCGCTCTACTCAACCAATCTATAATTAGGTCATCGAGGGAGATGGGGCATAAATCTTTCTTATGCAATCCCATTGCGATCAGACTCACGAGGTTGGAAAGAAGACTCATAGGGCTATCATAGGCCAAAATTTCAAAACTGGAGGATCCGAAATTAGAGAGTTATAGTCATTTCAAAATCGAGCTCATACAAAGCACACAAGAAAAAAGATGTGTAGTTTTTTTTTTAAATTTGCATAAGTCTTGTTTGAGAATGTAGTTTGAAGTGATTCAAAGTGCATTTTGAAGCATAATTATCATTCATTGATGACTCGAAGAAATAAAACGGAAACACCTAGTAAGAAACCTGAAATATCTACTATGACACATGAAGAAGAGGAGGAAATGCAACATGATATATCAAAATTACGAAACCAAGTGCAAAAAATTTCACTCTCACAAAAAGTAACTGAATCTAAGATGGATGGTTTAAAGAATGAAATGGAAGCTAACATGGATGGCATGGAAATTAAGATGGATGGTATAGAAGAAAAACTTAAAGGCAACATGGAAGATTTGAAGATAGATTTGAAAAAGTTGCTACAAGAAATTCTTAATAATGGCAAAATGGTAGTAAAGGAAACTCATGATGAGAACAAAAAAAATGTTAGTAATGATTTCATAGACTCTAACATTGGATTGAAGACCCACCATGTTCCGAAGATCAATATGATGAAGTTTTATGGCAAGGATCTTGTAACATGGATACTACAGATGAAGCAATATTTCGATGTCCATAATGTGCAAAACATACGAATTGCAACTTTATATTTGGAACCCAATCAGATTGTATGGTATCGATGACTTTTCTCTCGTAAACAAATTGTCACTTGGGCAATTTTTATGGAAGAAATGGTATCACATTATAAGGATACAAAAAAAACACCTTTTTTAGCCAATTGATAAATCTCAAACAAAATGGTTCAATGATGGATCACATTGAGGACTTCCAAAAATTGAATATAAGGGAAAAATATATTCCATAGGAGCATAGGATTGATGTGTTCATAGGGACTTGTTGTGCTATTAAAAAACCCCCTGATTTATTAATATGATAGCTAATATTCTATTAATAAATAGGGACCCTTGATAAAATCCTTCAAAAAACAAATTTAGCATTTAGACACTTTCTTTAAAATTTTTTGGAATAAAGCAAGATATCAAGTCAAAACCCTTTGAAAGCTATCAATACTCATCTTTTCGCATACCGCTAGAACAAGTGTGTCAAAATCCATATTAACAAGCAAAACTCACAAAAAGAAATCAAAGGAATCATCGTGCTTAACCTAGATGTCATTAGGCCTTTTCATTAAAAACTAGGTCCTAAGGCGTTTTCTATTGAAATAAAGCCTGTGTCGCATATCATCATTCACAAAGGGTGCATCCTCACAAAGTACGTTGAAACATGCGAAATGCAATATTGCGATGAGACAGTCAACCTTATCACATCGCGTTGGAAATACTTAAGAAAGGTCTAAAATATTACGAACCGCACGATGTTGTGAAATGTGATAAAAGCCCGAACCCGATTGAAGCCCATGTTATAAAGTAGCACTTAAGTCCACCATGCAAATAAAAAACACTTTATAATGCAAAATCCCATCAAACAAGCTACGCTTTAAAATAATAAATAATGTCCCACATCTCTCATCCCACAGGAACGTAAGGAACCTTAACAAAGAGAACAATCAATATGCGATAATGCGATTTGCGATATTGCATCACAATTGCAAAATCAACATTTTCGCAACTAAGACTTGCCACCTTAAAAGTTTTCTTTCTTGTTTTACAATGTAGAACATTAATGAGCAATAACGGCAACAATAAGGAACCATTAGTGGGTATTTAGTATGGGTTAATGGCATTTATGTTTGAAAAGTAGCTCAATGTGATACAATATCTTTTCATCTATGTTTAATTAAAACACTTTTCTTCTCACCTTTTCAAGGTTATCTGTATCATTCATCCTCATTTTTATTCTTTCTTGTGTCTATCTGATAGCTTTTGCTTTTCTCCATTTTAGGAAAAATCCACAGGAAGAGACGTTAGAAGCAATGGCAAAAAGGGGAAAGGCAGACGCGTCTGAAAAGTCAGAAATGATCCCTCTTTTCTCTGATACTACATGCTGTAGATACAGAGGAACTTAAACATGGGATGCCATCTATGATTTGTTAGAGGAGGAAAAACCAAGGCCGCTGGTAGCAAAGGCCACAGCTGATGCTCTTGATTCCTCCGACGCCTCCTACTTCAAGGTGACAAGCTCGTTTCCACACTGCATAGCCGCAGGGCCGAAGATAATCCCATATACATATATGGTCAAGTGGATAATTGATGTGGTGGGCATCTTGGATAGAGATTTCAAGAATCACAAGCAAGAGGTTATGGGATCTTTTTCAGTAGATAACCTATGGCTTATGTACCATTTATCAGAGCCACAAAAGCTCTACAATAAACAGTACCTTGAACAATTTGCTAAGGAGAATGAAGACCCGGTAGACATCACAGGGCCTAGACAACAAGCGAAGGAAAGATCAAATGAGATAAGATGGGTATGTATTCTACAACATCTCTCTGTCCCCCTTATAGTTCCGTAGCAACCATGCTATGTAGATTGTTCAGTAAACCTGATAACACCAAATTTTCCCTGGAATGGCTACCATTAATAGATGCAGCTGTGAACCTAACAATAATGAATTGGGCTCGAATTTTGTCTAATAATTTGGTAAAACCCATTATGGAGTATAGGAGAAAAAGAAGTGCCTCTATAAGGGATTATCCCCCATTTTTCATGAGTGCCTTTGTAATGGACGCAATTTGTTTTAGCTCTAAATTTCCTATTATGGGATGGAAGTGGACTGTGCAAGACATGCTTCCTATCCATGTGTACCATAAGGTTTTGTGGGAGTCTCATTTTCACCCCCATTTCTACAAGATTTGTCAAGGAGATATGCTACCATCCATAAACAAGTTTACAACACAACTGCCCCTAGGTTTTCAAAAGAAGCTGAGGTGGATATCTTACCTATAGCTAGATGGTTTGGGGAGGAGACATTTACCTATATCAGAGTATTTGGGAGCATTTCTTCACCTCATGTTCTCCCATACTATGTCCCCAATAAATTAATGTCTAGGGAGGTAGCCTACCAAACGATAGGGGAAGGTGGGTTGAGCAGAGGATTGAAAGAACAGAAGAAGGCCATTTGTCCTACATTTCTGTTGCAATGTGGTGCGTTTGCGCTACATGATTTTGGATATGCATGCAAATAAGCAGAGATTATGAAATCTATGAAATTAACCACATTCCCAGGAAGGCAGTATGACCCAAATGGCACTGCTAAGGACTTCACTACTATAGTGAAAGTGAAAACATCCACCCACGAGGAGGATGTCTTCGATGACCTCTTCCTACAAAAAGAAACATTTTCAGAAGTGACGTATATGGCATCACTAATTTTTACCCCAAATGATGTTAAAGCTTTCTGTGTATATATAAAAAGGAGATTATTGAAGGTCCCATTGGACCTATTGCATATTGAACCAATAAGGGAGACAACTCCCAGTGTAAGCTTGGAGGATAGCTCCAAAGAGGATTTCGAAGAAGATACCCAGGAGAGATCTACTTATGAGTTAGAGCACTCAAAGCAACAATATCAAAATGAGGGAGGTAATAAAAATAAAGAGTCTGAAAAGGACACAACTGGAACTACAGAGGAAACAGCTGAGCAAACCTCGACAAAGAAACAAGAAGAAGTTCACTCTACATCCACTCAGTCAACAAAACCCCAGTAATTGATTTGGAAAATGAATGGGAACATTTAAACAAGAAGCTTTACACAAATTAACAAAAATCTGAGATACAAACTGCTAAGAAAAAGTCAGCTCAAGAAACAATAGTGGATAAAACTGTAGGCACTCAGGATGTTGAGTTCATTCCTGCCACCCCCTCTTTAGAAATTATTTTGAGAATTGAGGAAATTCATCCATTAGATGTGTTTTATAGTCCTACCCACAAATTTATCGTGAAGAGACAGAGGAAGAAAAGAAAGCTAGACACTATAGCTATTACGACTCCTGACAATGAAGCAATGGACATTGTATGTAAGGACTCGCCCATGGACCCATCTAAAAACCTCACAGAACTACTAAAATTCGTAGGAGCCTATGCTACGATAACTATTGACAAAACGACAAAGGTCCAAATGCTACTTAAAGAAAAGGAACAAAGAATTATTCTATAGGAACAATTAGCTCAGGAGAAATCCAATCAAGAAGCAGAGTTACAAGTAGCCCAGCTCCAATAGGAATTTGAATAGATGCAAATACAACATCAGGCTAGCCTAGTGGAAAGAGATGCGTGGATACAAGCTATGACAGATAATTATAAAGACAATCCGAAAATCAATGATTTCATAAAGGAAGCACTCAGTCTTAACTCCCAACTAATGCAGAAAAAGGAAGTTCCATGCCAGAAAATCTCAGCAAATAAGTCCTTATTGCGAGATCAGTGATAAGATAACAAGCCAAGTTTTCGACATGAGACTTGAGTATGACAAAATCCATAAAAATATTTCTAACTTTATCACCTGGAAAGAATAAGAAGATGGGAGAAAGGTTGATCTGCCAAAGCTTGAGGAATTGCATAAAGACATATTGTTCACAGATTGGGATTCTCGTCTCAAGAAAGCAGAAAGGGAAACGACGATCATGGCAGAAGCAACAAACAACATAATAGAAGCCATCAACGAAAATATGCATGGCACCAACCTGGTTACAGAATCCATACCAGGATTTCTTCCAAATGTCAAACAGTTAGAGCAGTAATGGAGGTAGCCAACGAAGGAAAAGGAGGAGGTGATCAGACAGATGAGCAAGCTAAACTGGGAAGCGTACTGGAAATTCTTAGTAAAACTATACAGCCAGTGGATGACCTTGAGCTACTTAACAACCTCCACAAAAAAATGGTGCCAGCGCTGATAGACACTATATTTGCTGGGCAATTAAAATCATTGATCGACCAACCGACACAACTCAAGCATATGACAGATATTCGTGATCTCAAATATCGAACGCAAAGGAGTTAGTCACTTAATTTGTTTTTATTTTTTAGTTTTATTTTCGCATAATCTGAGGGAGGTCGTTTAAACCTCCTTAGCTATTTTTTTGTAATAATCTATTTTAGGACCTATAGTTTAGTATTTAAATCCCTCTCATGCATTTAGAGAGGGGTCCATAAATTTTATCAGAAACATTTTTCGAAACATGCACTTTTGTAACTTTGAGGAGCTTCTGATGGAATGAATGGAACATTATCTATTTTCTCTTAAATATTTAGCATGCTCTACTGAAATTCACTTTTGTACTCTTAGAATGTGTTGGATTGATTGAAATTAGGTCAATATTGCTGAAGCACATGAGAAAAACTTGTCATATATGGTACTTTTATCTTATGATCTTGTTTTATTTATGTATCCAATAATAATTCCTCTTTTAATTGTGTTATGTATGAAAGTATGAATTAAAGTTTAGCATTATTGCACTTTTGTATGATGGTGCCTTTGACTTTCTTCTGAATACATGAATGATTTTATATGCGATATATATTTCACAATCGTTTTGTCTAACTATTTATCCAAAACGATTATTGTTAAACGATTTCACTTCTTATTGCAGTTGAATGATCTTTATTACCAATTGCTATAGGACATTATTGTAGATCGCATACTTTGTTTAATTCCCAGGTATATTTATATTTAAATAGTGTTTAAACTAGGATATATGCATGTGTTTAATAGTTTAGATTAGATTACAGTTAGCTCAATCATTCCCCTATTATATCATATATCACCCCACCAACACTATCAAAATCTATTTTGGTAAATTGGTCCCATTATCCCTAATTGGAGCCACTACACCAAATGAAAAAGGAGTTGCTAACCAAGGTCCCAACCGGGTGGTTTTCCCCCATGTTGTAGCAACGATTTTTGAGGCTTCAACAGGACTTTAAAAGATAACATCCAACATGAGGTTTGCCTTTGGGAACCTGATTCATTGGAGAATGCATTCAGGTTGGCAAGAAAAATTGAAAGCAAAATTATGGCAACAAGGAAGCCTACCACTCACAACTATAAAGATGGAAGTGTGCTGCCCCTAGCCTTTCATAACCTACAAGGTTGACACCACAACAATTGGAAGAAGAAAGAGAAAAAGGGCTTTGTTACAATTGTGATAGAAAATATACTAAAGGTCATAAGTGTGCTGAGAAGAAATTATTTTACATAGATTGTGAAGAGGAGGATGAAAAGGAACAAGAAACATGAAAAGAAGAGGATACGCACCAGGAACAAACCCTAGAGAAAGAAGAAATGAATCCGACCATATATCGTAATGCATTGGCCAAAATTACCACACCTCAAACTATTAAAATAGAAGGACATATCAAGAAGAAAAAGGTAATAGTGTTGATTGATTCGGGTAGTACCCATAATTTTATTCATTGTAAGATAGCCAAGGAATCAAATTGCTTCCTATATCCAATACCAGAGTGTCAAGTGATGGTTGCAAATGGAGGTACCATAAATTTCTTTGGAATTTTTCATAATATCAAGCTTTCCATGGGAGAATACATGTTGAATATTCCAATGCTTTCCATTCCAATGTGTGGTGCTGATGTTGTACTAGGATTCCAATGGATACAATCTCTGGGTATGATAAATTTTAATTTTCAAGAATTTTTCTTGAATTGTTTTCGGAAGGAAAGGAAGTTGAATTAAGGGGTATCATAGGGAAACCAGGAAAGATAACCCCTATGCCCAAAAGAGTGAAATTGAATGTATGTTGCAGAAATGCTAGATGCTGATATAATTCAACCTAGTCAAAGTTCTTTCTCTGCTCTAGTAGTGTTGGTGCACAAGAAGGATGGATCATGGTGCATGTGTCCAGATTATAGGGACCTCAACAAGCTCATTATTAAAGATAAATTTCCCTCTTTCCAACTCATCCTCTAACATGTGCAACTTAGTCCTGAGAAAAGCTAGATCGACAATGTACATTTTCCACATTTTCCACATATACACATGTGGGAAAAAATTGGCTTGAGTCATCCAGACAAGACAACACTAAGGCTCAGACAGCTATGGGAAGACCAACTCATCAACCTCTTCTCCATGATCCTTGGTAATGAGTTAATGCCATGCTTGATAGTGCGCAATGGTATCCACATACTCTTTGACGATGTCTTTCTGGAAACAAAGTCTTGCCTCCATTGCTTCTGGGTATACTGCTTTGGACCCTCTGTCCAACTCGTCTTGTAACATGTGCAACTTAGTCCTGAGAAAAGTTGGACCGACGATGTACATCCGCAATGCGTTGACTTGCAAATATACGCTGGTGGTTGTGAGCATCAACTGATCAAAGTATGCATGGAGCTTCAGTATGACTTGGTTCTTCTCTTTAACCTTAGTGAGTGTATCAATCGACGGGGTTTCGTACTTTCTTACCATGACATCCAAACTCTTGTACAACCGTGCATACGAATTCTCCACAATGATGATGAGCAGCGGGAGTTCCTCATAGTCCCGACTTAGACTCCTTATGCATGCTTTGTCTAACTCTACATGCAGTTTCATCATCTTGTGCAAGTGAAGCGAGGTTCCCTTGTACCTCATTGTCCATGTCTGTACATGATCAACTGCGACATATCTTGGTGTAGCGCTACTAATGACCGTGTAGATGGAAAACTACCTTGTGCATGGTGATGAACCCGTCATGCATTTTCTACGTGACTGTCTCAAGAGTCGATACTTCAGCAAGTATGTCCATCTTCATCTCTCCTCTGGTGGATCATGTTGATTGTTCCTCTCTCTTCTTGGTTGCTTACAACTCCTTATCCATGGGCTCATTTTCTTCTATCAAGAAATTAACACTCAAGCTTGTGGATTTGACATACGCCTTTGTAGCATCAACCAAGGTGGCTGGATGTCTCCGTACATCTGACACAATCACCCATTCTTCAAAGTGTGAAGGTGATGCATTCTCATCCGAGGTGCATTCTCTACGAGCTTGTACAACTATGTGCTACGATTCATCAAAGGCTATGTTGTACACCTATTTTCTTGGATGGTTCTCAAGGAGAACGATATCCCCTTGTTCACTTGGGACTTGCTCTACTGTTGGAGTTGATGAATCCTGTGGAGTGACCTCAGTTTCTTTTGGCATGAGGTTGGTATCCTAAACCTGTTCTGGTTGCTCCATCTCTATGTCCATTTGTTCTACTATCGGTTCATCTTGCGGAGCAAGTTCCTGTTCCTGCGGTTGTTCACCCTATTCCTTATCTACTGTTGGTTCAAAGTATTCAACCTATATCAGTGCATTTTTCACTTTCTGCGTGCCTTTCACTTCCTTTCTTCCTATTCCTATTCATGCTCATGCTGCGCTTCCTTCTCTCTTCTGCACAACTCTTGTTCTTCTTTGAGAGTTTGTTGGACTTCCTGTAACATCTTCTCTGCATCTTACAATCTTTTCTTCTCTCTCTTTCTTTGCGCTATCCTCCTATCGCGTCGTTGCCTCTTTGCATCTATATTCAAAGCTACTTTATCCACAAGTTAGTCTTCCTTAAACTTGTAGCTTTTCTTCGTCTCTGTGATTTCAGAAATATTCTTCTTGCCTTTGTCTTGCAGATGTTTGTTTCTTACTGATGTTGTTGTTGCTGCTCTGTGTGGTGTTGCTACCTTGAGTGATTCTAGGCACTCTACTGCAACACTGACTGGTTCATTGAGCATAGCAGAGTTATAAAAATATATCCATGGGTCCTCCTCTGGCTAATGACACACCATATGGATTCAAGAATAGTACACTGTCGCAAAGTGGTCCTTGCATAAACCATGTGGGTCATATGGGTTGAAATTCCTGGTGCCGAACTTAAACTTCCTGAAGTCTACCACCTCAACATCTGCTTCTTTCAAACTCCTCAATGTGTACAACCCAATTCACATAGGAAGTGTAGGCCATGGTGTCTTCTTCTTCTTGTGAAATCCAGCTATAACCCTGTCGAGATGTGGTATGAAACCTCCTGCATGACCAACTTGTCTGTGGAAAACCTCGGCAATACATGCAGAGCTTTCTCTGTGCAGTACATCTTGGTGAGGGTGCCCCCTAGTGAGGCATACCAATCTGCAATGTTCAGCAATGCATCCATTGTTGCCTGGGACATGCAGGGCTGATCTTGTTCAAATATCATCGTGTATAGAGGGGTGATGAAATGGTCAGGTATTCTAGCCATGAACCCTCAGTAGCTGTAAATTTAAGAGTAACTTGCAATATACGTTCACAACACTCTCTGAAGGTGTCCATGCCCAACCCATGCTAGGAAATTGTTGACTGGCATAGGTTGCAACGAGCAAGTAGGCAGACATGAAGAATATTGCTTGCTGATCCTTGGGTGGACTTCGGGCATTGGCTAGATGCACTTTCAATTGGAAAGCCAACATGTCGAACTAGTTGAACGGTTTTCCTTCACTTCCTAGCTAATCCAACATAGCAACCCAACTTTGTGGGAAGGTCTCTATACTCCCTTGGCCATACAAGTGGCATACAAAGATTACCAAGAACTGATATGCCTTCTTGAGTGTCTTCATCCTATATATTTGGTTGGGTGATGTCCTGAACTTTGATGGCTCCTTTACCCAATGCTTCAAGATGTCTCTTGTGTTCGTGCTATTGTTGGGAGTGTAGAACGGTGCATCCATTCCGCTCACTGGCAATGGAAAATGATATATCTCCTAATAATCCTCCATCCTAAAGGAAGCAAGCCTTGCTCTACTGACGTTGCTCAGTATCGTTGTGTCAGGATCAGTGTGTGAGAAAATCCAGTGAATTACATATGTGCATGGAAACACATGAAAACTACATGCAACCTTGTACAATCTTGACTTATGGATGTTCACATAGACCTGTTGATCCTCCAGATTCTCCTCAAAGCTACCTGAGAAGATTGTGTTGATGTCTTGCCATGTGATCTTGATGTCTTTCTCAATGAACAAATGTGTGTCTATGTACATGGGCAATCTCATAGATCGCTATTCAATCACGTCCCCGGTACTTCTTTCAACTGTGTCTTTTGATCCAGCTCTCTTGGAGGCCATGCTACCTGTATTGCTAATAAGTTGCTAAAAACCCGTGGTACCTGGAGACAGAGAAGACAGTCATGGAGACAAAAATTCAACTAAAAACATCAAACATCTCGAGAAACATGTGGGCAATAAACTGGTGACTGTTGGGCAAGATTGCACAACATTGACTTTGGGAAGTTGGGAGACTCTCAGCTGGAATTGCGCATTGCATAGTCCCAACTACCAGTGAGGTTGACTACGGGCTGGATGTGCACAATGCGCAGTCTAGTGAAACTGACTACTAACTAAAACTGTGTAATGCATAGAATAGTTAGGTTGGGTTGTTGGATGGAACTGCGCATTACGTAGTTCCAGTGGACATGACTGGGCACTGCCTCCCATTATTTTGTAGAGCACAGATGAGAGATAGTGTAGGTAGTCTCTGCATAATCTTGGAGGCAAGACAAAGCCTTAACTACTAGGAATGCGTAGAGCATACTAGGAGAGACAAGATCTGGGCCAAGTCACCCTGAATCTGCCCAATGGAAACCTGAAAACACGAAGGGTTGAGTTTGTGCAAAAATATGGTGTAGATATGAGTGAAATAGACATGCATGCACTTGAAGTAAGTGTATAAATCAGTCAAACGGCAAAACCAAGAAGCTCATGAAGTGAGTCACTGCAACCAATATTGTGAGTGCAGAAACAATGTTATGCATGAGACATTAAGGAAAGGTAATGAAAAAATTGAAACAACACTTCTATAAGACAAAATATATTGAAATGCCAGCGGTCATTCAATAAAACCAAGGAAACATTACTCATGCAAGACGAAAACTAAAAAGCGACAAAAAAAGAGGTAAAAGGCATGAAAAGCAAAACCTACCTGGAAAAGTTGCGCGGATTGTGCCGAAGGTTCCTAGATGCCTCGGTAATGCTAGAGCTCCAAGATCAAATGTGAAGATTGAGCTATGATGCATCATTTAATTAGATTTGGTGAAATTAGGGTTTATGACGTGCATGCCACAAATCTAGGAAAAAGCGACACTTGGTAGGGAGTTTCTAAAAATAGTTTTTCATGTAACTCATGCTGCTAAAAATAGATCCCTAAAATATAGGGATGATTTTTCTCTTTTATACTTTTCTCTTTTTTGGGAAAAACTACCCGGAATGCAAAGAAGGATTGTGCAATTCTGGAGGGAATCGGGCAACCTGCCGTCACATGCGACAAACAACAACTGAGGGAAAACTTTTGCGTTGTTTCTGGACTAGGTGGCCCTATCTAGCTGGCTAGCTTTATGCAATTTTCCAGAGAAGTGATGTCGGAATGCTCTGTAAATTTTCAGAGAGTAGTGCAACTAGCCAATTTTGTGCAATTTCGGAGAATAGTGCAGCTGCCCTGCGCTTCTCTGTGCATTTCTAGAGAACAATGCAACTCAGCCAGTTCTACGCATTTCTGGATGGAAGTGCAGCTAGCCTTTCCTACTCTAAACAATTCTAGAGAGCAGAGCTAGCTAGTTGGAACTGCACATTTCTAGAGAGCAATGCTGAATGACCTGATTTGCAAAATTTTCGAGTGTAGGGCAGCTATTGCGCTGCTCTAGATAATTCCTGAGGGGCAGACAAATTGTCCTCTAGGTTTACGTAGTTTTTGCCCAATAGCTGGTTGACCGGATGTGAACCAACTGTTGGGTGTGCTTGCGGTTAACCGACAAGACAAGTGAGTTGAAAACAGGCTATTAAATGACAGATGAAATCAAATAGACACAAATACCTAATCAATGCAGGATAACTTTGGTGATTTTGAGGAGGGAGGTTCCAAAA
>APFE030610145.1:25268-70897 GCA_000404065.3 Pinus taeda
AGCATTATGCAGACGTATCATGGTCATACATCACACTGTGCGTAGACAACAAACATGCACACTCTTTTGATCATGACAAATGAGAAAACATGAGAAAGAAAGACATCTTACATTTAGCAAGAGTGTTCGTTGTGTATGATTCCTCCAATGCATGCACGATAGGATCATGTGGTTCAGGTGGAGGATGTGAATTTTGTGAATTGGATTGATCTTCAATGTAAACATGAGAGTGATGAGGAGCCTTAGGTGTTTCAACATATTTCTTATCTAGACTAGAATCGACCTCAAGACAACAAGGACATGAGATAACCATCAGCTCGGGCTGAAGTGCCTTAATAGCTTGTGGGGTTTCCACTTCATCAACAGGTAAATCATCGAAGACAGGTGGCTTAGAAGGATCAACAATGAATGAATCAACATCATAATAAAATGAAGGGGAAAAGAGATCATGACAACCACAATCAGAAAATTCGATGTGTTCATTGACATCCTCATGATCTGATGAATCATACAAAGGGCTTGGTGAGAAGCAAGAATTTTCACCCTCTGATTTTCTAGAAATGACAGATGAAATATAGAGTGGATTTGCAAACTCAAATGTGTCTTCTTCATTATGCAATGATAGAGTGACATTCGGTGTATTTTGTGAATGATTAGAAGTAGATGCATTTGGGAATGTATTCTCACACGGAAAATCAACAATGGAAGAATCACCAAAGATGTCATGGAAAAGTGGATGAAGTGCAGAAAGAAGGAGGTCATCCTTCATTGCGTGTTCTTCTTCCGATTCCCACACATACTCATCATAAATGATAGTGCAGGTTGGCTACTCAACACCAACTCCATCGATAACTTGATCCTCATGAACAAAAAGTGTGGAGTCCAGAATGGGAGAAAACAACACAATACAATTCAGAGGGTCAAGAGAATGCAAGGATGGAGGAAAGAAGTTCACGTGACAACCAAAAATCGTGTCAGCCAAATCTGTGCAGAGATCAAGAGCAGGGGGGTGGGAGGATATGACATTTCAATAGATAGATGCGCACCTTCTCCTGCCTCACACTATGGGGCTAGGGTTGTTTTATGAGATGAGGACGGACACTCACTTGTGATAGAAACCATGTCCACCTTGGATTTAGCAGCCTAACTCCGAGGTATGCTGGGGTCGGTTTGAATGATTAAAAGATATGCATATTCTCAGATATGTGAAGAAGATACTCAAATCTTTCATTGAGAAATTTCCAATCAATTTCATCCTTTGGGAATTGAAATGCAATATTATGAAAACGATCCCAAAATTTCGCCAAGGATTCATCAGGAGCTTTCCGTAATTAGAGAATTTTTTATTAAGTGATTGACGGTCAAACTTATGAAAAGCATTAGATAACTCTATAACAAAGTGACCAAATGTATGAATAGATATTTTGAGAAGTATGAAAAGCCATTGCAATGGGTGCCCACGAAGTGTGAATCCAAATAGCATGCAGATCACATAATCTTCATGGGTTTTGAGGCTTTCACATAGATTGGAAAAGGGAAGACTGTGCCTCTTCCAAGCTGCTCCGCCTTCACCTTCATATGTGTTCTATGATAAGAGATTACGGGCTTCCTCTAAGATTCCAAAGTCATCTCCATAAGACATACATCTCAGAGGGTGAAGTGTAACATAAGACATACATCTCAGAGGACGAAGTGTAACATAAGACATGATACATGTCTGAAGATTCAAAGCAGACTTTGAGGACTCATCTTATCATTTGGCCCTCTTTCTAGCACCAAAAATGTTGACAGTGCTGGACCCACCAACATGTTAGGGGATCTCCCTGGTAATAAGTCCCAACTAGACCTCAAACCATTTGGAGTAAGAATCCCAGTAGTGGGTAGTAAATCTATGCCATGACTATGATAGCGCGCAGAGGTAGGCAAGATATCCTTGTTGGAAGCAAGTGTGTGATCTTGCAGCGAGTCAAGAGAGATGCATGGGGAGGTTCTAACACATGGAGGGAAAAGAAGTGTATCCCTTAGAATTCTGTAATAGTACACAACCTGAAAGGAACACATGAGTTGAACGACACCACAAACTAGAAAGCAGAATAGTCAACAATCCAAAGTGATGAGTTAAACCAACAACACGCTTCAGTAATATTCATACAATCACATACACAATAGTCCATACATCAATGCATAAGTAAAAATACATACATTGCTAAAGTAACTAGAATAGTCAAACTACAATAACAACATATGCATGAAACATCTTTCCTCTGTTATATTATATAAAATGAAAGTTCCATCCATACATACAACCATGACAACTGCTAGCCCAAATAGTGGAACGTGACAATCAACACTAACTGCTCCTCCGAAGAGATGTACTTGCTTTGCACTGTGGAGAAGCCAAGATTTGCCATAATACTCTCCAATCCCTCTCTAATAAATGCCTAGAAAAATCTTGGCTCCCAAAATCCTCTACTATGAGTTATGAGGTTCTATTTATAACAAAGGGTGGGATGACTCTTGACATTCCCCTTTTTGACTCTTGGACTACCCTCTTGACTCTTCAACTTCATTACATAACTCTTTACATTACATATGACTATTTGCATTCCACTAATGACAATTGGGATTTTCACTTTACATCATGTTTACAAAAATGATACATTTTTCACATATACCCATGTGGGACAAAATTGGCTTGAGTCAGCCAGACAATACAACACTAAGACTCAGACAGTTGTGGGAAGACCAACGCATCAACCTCCTCCCTGTGATCCTCGGTGACGAATTGATGCCATGCTTGACAGTACACAATGGTGTCTGTGTACTCTTTAACGACTTGTTTATGAAAACAAACTCTTCCCTCCATTGCTTCTGGGTATACTGATTTGGAACCTATGTCCAACTTGTCCTGTAACATGCGCAACTTACTCTTGTTAAAATTCAGATCAACGATGTACATCCACATATTATCTATGCTGACTTGCAAATCTGCATTGGTGGCCATGAGCATCAACTGATAAAAGTATGCATTGAGCTCCAGTCTCACTTGGTTCTTATCTTTGGCCTCAGTAAGGATACCAATCGACCGAGTGCCGTACGTTTTCACCATGACATCCAAAATCCTATACAACCGTGCATACGAAGCCTCCACACTGGTGATGAGTGGTGAAAGTTCCTCGTAGTTCAGGATCAGACTCCGGATGCATGATTTGTTCAGCTCTACTTGCGGCTTCATCATCTTGTGCAAGTGAAGCGGGTCTCCCTTGTACCTCATTGTCCATGTATGTACATGATCAACTGCGACAATTATATCTGTGAGAGTTTGCGCTATCTTGGTGCAGCGTTGTTAATGACAATGAATATGGAAAACTGCCTTGTGCACGGTGATGAACCTGTCATATAGTATCCGCATGACTTTATCAAGAGACAATACTTTAGTAACTATGACCATCTTCATCTCTTCTCTGGCCGATCATGTTGATTGTTCCTATCTCTGTCTGGCTGCTTGCAACTCCTTAGCCATGCGCTCATTTTCTACTATCAAGAACTTAACACTCGAGCTCGTGGCTTCAGCATAAGCCTTTGTAGCATCCGCCAAGGTGGTTAGATTCCTTCGTACATATGACACAATCACCCATTCTTCAAAGTGCACAGGTGATGCATGCTCATCCGGGGCGCACGCTCTATGTGCTTGTACAACTTTATGCTATGATTCATCAAAGGCTATGTTGTACACTTGGATGGTCCTCAAGGAGAATGGCATCCCCTTGTTCACTCAAGACTTTCTCTACTGTTGGAGTTGGTGAAGCTTGTGGAGTGACCTTAGTTGCTTTTGGCATGAGGTTGGTATCATGATCCTGTTTCGGCTACTCCATCTTTATGTCCATCTGTTCTATTATCGGTTCGTCCTGCAGAGCAAGTTTATTTTCCTACGGCTTCTCATCCTGTTCCTCATCTGCTGATCGTTCAGAGTCTTCAACCTGTATCAGTGCATTTTGTGCTGTCTACGTGCCTTGCACTTCCTCTTGTTCTTGTTCCTGCTCTTGTTCATGCTCATGTTGCGCTTCCTTCTCTCTTTTGTATAGCTCTTGTTCTTCTTTGAGCTTCTGCTAGACTTCCTGCAACATCCTCTATACATATTCCATTCTTTGCTTCTCTCTCTTTCTTTGTGCTATCCTTCTATCACGTTGTTGCCCCTTTACATCTATCTCCAAAGATACTTTTTCCACAAGTGGGTCTTAAACTTATAGCTTTGTTCCTTCTATGTGCTTTTGACAATCTTCCTCTTTCCTTTGTCTTGCACGGGTTTGCTGCTTACTACTGTTGCTATTGTTGCTCCCTATGGTGATGCTGCCTTGAGTGTTGCTAGCCACTCTACTACAATGATGACCGGTTCGTTGAGCATAGAGGATTTATAACAATATCTCCATGGGTCTTCCTTTGGTCAATGATATGCCCTATGGATCCAAGAATAGTACACTCTCACACAGTGGTCCCTGCATAAACCAAGTGGGTCGTATGGTTTGAAACCCTTGGTGCATAACTTAAAATTATTGAAGTCTACCACCTTGGCATCCGCTTCTTTCAAACTCCCAATTGCGTACAACCCAATTCACACAAGAAGCGTAGGCCATGGAGCCTTCTTCTTCCATTGCAATCTAGCCGATAACCCTGTCGAGATGTGGTATGAAATCTCTTGCATGACCAACTTGTCTGTTTCAAACCTTGGCAATACATGCAGATATTTATCCACGTTTTACATCTTGATGAAGGTGCCCTTGGGTGAGGCGTGCCAATCTGAAATATTCAGTAACGCCTCCATTACTTCTTGGGAAATGCGGGCTGGATCTTGTTCAAAGATCATCATGTACAGAGGGGTGCTGAAATGGTCATATATTCTAGCCATGACTCCTCGGTAACTACAATCTGAGAGCCAATTGCAATATACATTCACAATGCTCTTTGAAGGTGTCCATGCCCAAGCCATGCTAGGAAACTGTTTACGGGCACAAATTGCATCAAGAACGTAGGTAGAGATGAAGAATCTTGCTTGTTGATCCTTGGGTGGACTCTAGGCATTGGATAAATGCACTTTCAACTGGAAAGCCAACATGTCAGACCAGTTGAACGGTTTTCCTTCACTTCCCAGCTAATCCAAAATAGCAACCCAACTTTGTGGGAAAGTCTCTATACTCCCTTGGCCATACAAGTGGCATACAAAGATTACCAAGAATTGATATGCCTTCTTGAGTGTCTTCGTCCTATATATTTGGTTGGGTGATGTCCTGAACTTTGCTGGCTCCTTTAACCAATGCTTCAAGATGTCTCTTATGTTCATGTTGTTGTTGGGAGAGTAGAATGGTACATCGATCCTGCTCACTGGAAATGGAAAATTATATAGCTCCTGATAATCCTCCATCCGAAAGGAAGCACACCTTGCTCCATTGACACTGCTCAGTATCATTATCTCAGGATCAATGTGTGAGACAATCCAGTGGATCACATCTACACATGGAAACATGGGAAAACTACATGCAACCTTCTACAATCCTGACTTATGGATATTCACATAGACTTGTCGATCGTCCAAATTCTCCTCAAAGCTACCTGAGAAGATAATTTTGATGTCATTCCATGTGACCTTGATGTCTTTCTCAATGAACAGGTGTGTGTCTGTGTACATGACAAAGCTCATAGACCCCTGTTCAACCACGTCCCCAGTACTTCTTTCAATTGTGTCTTTTGCTCCAGCTCCCTTGGAGGCCATGATACCTGTATTGATAAGAAGCTGCTCAAAAATCTGTGGTACCTGGAGAAAGAGAAGACACTCATGGCGAGACAAAGTCAGCTAAAAACATCTAACAACTCGAGAAACATTCGGGCAATAAAATGGTGACTGCTAGGCGAGATTGCGCAGCATTGACTTCGGGAAGTTGGGAGACTGTCAGCTGGAACTGTACATTGCGTAGTCCCAACTACTAGTGAGGCTAAATGTTGGCTGGATCCACGCAATGTGCAGTCTAGTGAGGCTGACTGCACAATGCACATAACAATCATGCTGGGTTGCTTGCTGGAACTGCACATTGCAAAGTTTTAGTGGGCAGGACTAGGCACTTCCTTCCAGGATTACACAGAGCACACCTCGAAGATAGTGTAGGCAGACTCTATGTAATTCCTGGAGACAAGGTAGAGCCTTAACTGCCAGGAATGCATAGAGCATGTTGGGAGAGACAAGATATGGGCCAAGTTAGCTCGGATCTGCCCAATGGAAAATTGAAAACACGAAGGACTGAGTGTGTGTATGAAGCTGGTGTAGATCTGAGTGAAAAAAACATGCATGCACTTGAAGTAAGTGTAGAAATCAGTCAAACAGAAAAGCCAAGAAGCTCATGAAGCGAGTCGCCACAACGATGATTGTGATTGCAGAAACAATGTTATGTATGTGACACTAAGGAAAGGTAATGAAAAACTTGAAAGAACACTTATACAAGCTAAAATATATAGAAATGCCAACGGTATTTCAATAAAAATAATGAGACAACACTCATACAAGCCAAAAACTAAAAAGAGACAAAAAAAGTGGCAAAAGGGATGAAAAACAAAACTTACCTGAAAAAGTTGCGCCAACTGTGCCGAAGGTTCCTAGATGCCTCAAGAATGCTAGAGCTCCAAGATCAAATGTGAATAATCAGGTCTGAGGCATTGTTTAAGTAGATTTGGCGAAATTAGGGTTTATGACTTGCATGCCACAAATCTAGGAAAAAGTGACACTTGGTGGGGAGTTTCTAAAAACAGTGTTGCATGTAACTCCTACTGCTAAAAATAGATCCATAAAATAGGGATGCTTTTTCACTTTTTTTCTTTTTTCTTTTTTCGGGAAAATCTTCCTGGAATGCAAAGAAGGATTACACAATTTTGGAGGGAATTTGGCAACCTTCCAGCACATGCAACAGACAACAACTAAGGGAAAACTTCTGCACTGTTTCTAGAATAAGTGGCCCTTGCTGGCTGGTTAGCTCTGCGCAATTTTCCAGAGTAGTGATCTTGGGCTTCTCTACGCATTTCTGGAGAGAAGTGCAGCTAGCCAGTTCTGCACAATTCCTGAGAATAGTGTCGCTGACCTGGGCTACTTTGCGCATTTCTGGAGAGTAGTGCAACTGGGCCAGTTCTGCGCATTTCTAGATGGAAGTTTAGGTTTCCTGGCTTGCTTTACACAATTCTGGAGAGCAATGCCAGCGGCTTAGAACTGTGCATTTCTGGAGAGCAGTGTCAGCGGTCTAGAACTGTGCATTTTTGGAGAGTAGTGCCATCTCTCCTGCTCTTCACATTTTCCGAGTGGAGGGAAGCTGTTGGGTTGCTCTGCACAATTCCTGAGGTGAAGACAAACTGTCCTCCAGGTTTGCACAGTTTTTCCCGACGTTGGTTTATCGGATGTGAACCAAGTGCTAGGTGTTCTTATGGTTGACCGATGGGACAAGTCAGTTGAACACAAGCTGTTAAACGATAGATGACATCAAATAGACACAAGTACCTGATCAATTCCATTAGGATAATTTTGAGGTCTAAAATGGGCCTCCTAAGAAAAATGTACAACCAAAATAAAATTTATAAGAACCAATAGGATTGAAGATGATGATGTAAACCATGGGCATGATTCACCATTTTTGGAATAAAAAGGTAAAAAGATTAAAAAAATTAAAAAATTAAACTACTTTTTCAACTCATATTTTCAACTTATCTCCCTAAGTTTTTACTCAAATTTCGATCTGGAGTACTCGTTGGATGAAAAATTGAATTCCTCATCCAAGGAGTATCACTGTTGCATACTTTCGATGGACCCTACTACAGAAAAAATGATAAATACATGAAAAATTGTGATTGCAATCACCTTTTTCATGTATTTCTCATTTTTCATGTAGCAGGATCCATCGAAAGTATGAAACATGGCTACTCCATGGATGATGAATCAAATTATGCATCCAATGAGTGTTTCCATTAGAGATTTGAGTAAACTCATAGGGAGATAAGTTGAAAATACGAGTTGAAAAATAGTTTTTTTCTTTTTTTTTTTCCATCTAAAATTTGATGATGTAATCTAATCTTATTTTATTATTTCCACTATTATTTTATAATTTCCTTAGGATGCCCATTTTAGACCTCAAAATCTCCCTAATGAGGATAGTTGCAATGATTTTGAGGAGGGAGTCTAAAAAATTAGCTAAAGGAAAAATTTTGGAGGGTGGTTGTAGCTACTAGAATAGGTTGGAGGGCTCCTGGGGGTTCTGTTGCTAGCGTAGAAGGCTAGGTTGTCTTTGTTCTGTCAGTTCCACTTCCTTAACCGTTACATAGGGAGTTGAACCATATCATAGTAACTCTTCGTCACATGTTTACCCTGGTTGGCTGGTTACTTGGGTAGATGTGGGAGGAGGGTGTTACAATTGACCCAAAAGGATATTGCAAACATCCATTGACATTCTATCTGGAACTCAACCTCAAATTGCTCATTCACTGAAATTTGGTGTCCCTTTTTCAGTTATGATACTTTGCAAGATGTTGGATGTTTAGTCCTCTTCAATCCCATTTTTTTACCATTTCTAACTAAACGAGATTGTCAGTGCTTCCACTATCAATCACTACCTTGTAGCAATTTTTTTTTTTTTTTCACATAGTCTTAAACAATTACCTTATTTGGGTTGGTCCAATAGTTTCTTTAGCTAGTTTCAACAAATATTTTTCATCATCAATGCCTCTTTTGTTTCTGACATATTTTCTACCTCAGGTGCTTACACTTTTGCTGCTTCTGGCTGAACTATGTGTGCACCACGATGTATCATATTCTCATTCTCTCAACACTCAAGATATGTGTGACCCATTTTTCTACATTTGTAACACCGATAAACAATCTCTTTTCTTATTCTCTACCTCTCTGGTAAGGTCTTCCTCCTCTAGTTCCACCTTCTTTCTCCGGCTTCCCTTATTGTTTTTAGTTTCTTGCATCATTCTTTTGAGTTCGAATATTTCCTGTTCCAGTTTCCTATCCTTTTCCTATGGAAAAACGATGCCCTCTACCTGAGTTTTGATTTCTTTCTATATTTTCTTCTTCCTTCAAGGCATACTAGTATACTTCTTCCATGGTCCTTGGAGAAAGCATGCTGATTTCATCATTAATATCCTTGTGTGCCCAAATATAGGATTCAGGGTTCCATAAGGGGAATATTCCTTGGAATATTATAGGAATATTCTCTCATAGGATCTACGTGTAATATTTTAGATTCTCTTAGGGGCCAGAGTTGCAGGTGACAAAACATAGTTAAATTTCATACTCAAATTTCTTAGCATTTCGAGAGGATTTCATTTGTGAAGTCTATTTTTGGATCTAAGCAGCCCATTTTTAGGTCACTCCTAGGATTGGAGGTATAATGAGGTATTTTTCCATTTACTCCTTATTTTTGTTGAGATGAATGAAGAGGCCTCCCCATTATTGAAGTAGGGCCTAGAGACTTATTCCACACTGGATGAACTTTATTATCAATTTTTTTTGTGCATTATCTTTATGGTCTCCTTTATGTTTCCTCTCCTTTAAGTTTTTGCACATGGTTTTTCCAGATACTTTTCATGCAATTTTGTAAAAATCAATGAAGTAAACATCCTCGATCATGTTTTTTATAAGAGTGGTCTTCTTGCTGATGTGAATTACGAGTGTGAATGATAACCAGGGTCAAGCTCAAAAAGAGTGAAGGTAAACTTAAGTGATTTGATCTAGAGGTTGGAAGTGAAACAAAAAGAAGGAAAATGGTAGATGATGATTCCCATGCCAATAATGAGCAAGATTTATGCAAATATTTCTACACCATGGAAAATAAGTTAGAAAAATTGTTTGCAAATTATGAAAGGTAATTGATCAAGAAGGAAAAAAAGAAGGATGAGAAAGCAGAGGATCATGCTTTAGTAAATCAAGAAAATGCAAAAGCCTCCTCAACCTCCATCTCCATCTTCTACAATAGGTACAATACCAAAGGAAATGGTATAATAATATTTAAGAGTGAGTCAGGCTCCCATCTTGATCTGAAAGATGTCATGTATGTACTTGGGTTGAAGAAGAACTTTATCTCTATAGTTGTATTGGAGATGAGGCTATGATTTTTTTTTAGTAATGGGAAAGCCTTTCTAAGACATGTAGCTACTAAGTAGGTGAAACAGATTAATTTTAGAGTTATTAAAAATATCTACAAACTTGAGGTGGAACCTTGTGCTGCATTGAGTAGCAAGGCATAAAAGGTGTAGATTCAAGATGTTGGATAACTCTGGCATAGGTGCATGGGAGAATTACACCATGGGGCCTTAAAAATCATGCAGCAGATTACCATTAGTCTCCCTAAATGCACCCTTAACCAGCATGATGTCTGCAAGGGATGCACATTTGGGAAATAGTCAAATCCACCTTACAGGATCGAGATAGCAGAGCTGGAGCAATGTTGGAGTGAGTCCACTCTGATGTATATGGACCATTTTCTATAGCCTATAAAACAAAACATAATTTTTATGTGATTTTTGTTGATGATGTTTCTAGAAAATGTTGGATCTTCTTCATGTGAAAGAAGGATGAAGTTTTCTAAAAAATTGTTGAATTCAAAGCATTGGTTGAAAAGGAGTCTGGTTAGAAATTGAAAGGTCTGAGAAGCGATAATGGAGTGCTTCTTTATGATAGGAAATAAATTCTACCATCTATAGACAACTTGTGGGATCCTTGATGTATTTGGTGAACACAAGGTCTGAAATATGCCATGCAGTTAATCAGTTGAGCCAAGCCATGGTGAAGCCTACCAAATTGTATTGGAAGGAAACAAAGCATGTATTGAGGTACCTCAGAGGCACAATTGGGTATGGGTTATGGTACAAAAGGAAGGCTTTACCGATGTAGATTGGGAAGGTATTCCATCAAACTGGAAAAGTACTTCAAGTGATATCTTCAATGTTGGGTCTACAACTATTTCCTAGTATACTAGGAAATAGAGGTATGTGGCATTCAACTCAGTAGAGGCTGAATACATGGTTGCAAGTCAAGCAACGTGTGAGGCCATATGGATGAGGAAAATAATTGTGGGTGTTTTCAGACAAGAGATGGATCCTCCAATGATTCATTGTGATAATTAGAGTTGCATTAAACTCTTTGAGAATCCAATATTTAAACATGTCCAATCACATTGATATCAAGTACCATCACTTGAGGGATTTTGTGCAAAGGAGAATTATGATGATACAATACATTCCAACTAAGGAGCATGAGGAAAATATCTTGACAAAGGCATTGTTAAGTGGAAATTTTGAATTCCACAGTTGTAGGATAGGGGTGGTGCAAAATCCATTTCTTGCTGAGAGGGGGTATTAGAAATTGTAGCAATAAAGCCTAAATTTGACTTGTGCCTTAGTCAAATTTAGTAATTCAATTTTCCACATTAGTAAAATGAATTGGATTACAGTTAACTTGTATGACATGGCCTTGTCTACTATTTAGCTCAGTAAATTCGAGTTATAGGCCAGACGTAGAGTTATGCATGTAGTGATTGCTAAAATTTAGCAATCTAGTTCAATTATTTTCAGTTTGACTCAATTAATTGAGCTCAAGTAATTTTGAGTCAGTGGAAGGTGAGTTGAGTAATATAACTATTGTTAACTCAATGATATCTCAGTTATGCTAGTCAATCAACTAAAAATAACCCATACATGCATGGAATTCAAATTGCCTAGCTGGAGTGGAGGAAAAGACATATTGTAATTATCATTTATATACTAGTTGAGTGTATAGGATTGGAAGTTAAGGAGGTGAATCATTCCTTGGGAATTGCACAAGAAAATAGGAGGAAAATCCTTATCCTATATTTTAGGAGCTAATTTCCTCAAGGATTGCGCAAGGAAATAGGAGGTTGACAGAGGATTGAATTGGTTAAATGTTGGCTAGAGTAGGACAGTTAGCAGGAGAATAGGTTTACAGTGCAGGGTGTGCTTCAGGATTGAAGCAAGACATTGTAATAGTTTCTCATTCTCATATGATTAATGAAAAAAAAATAGAGGAATTTTTCTCAGTTGGGTTCCCCTATAAAATCATTGTGTTCTTGTGATTTTAATGGTTGCATGTCATTGAATACATTTCTAAATTATGATCTCCATTCCACAAAATAGTAGAGGAAATTTGTAATCTTGTGATTTCAGTTCAATTTCATCAGTGGTAGAAAAATTCTATTAATTTCTACAAAAAAAACCAATCATTGGTATGATAATGGTTGTAAAATTTTTATAAAAATATTACAATCACACACACACACACACATATATTGTTGGAATAAGGAATTTCTAAGAGGGGGGGGATGAATTAGTAATTTAAGAAATTGTATTTTTTTTTCCTACTGTGCTTATAGTTCCTTCTTATGTTATATAATATGTGAGAGCATGCATTCATGAAACATTAAACCTATAAAATTTTAGATACATGTGCTCAAACAATATTCTCATGATCATCATACATTTGACATAATGTTTTCATGTGGAAACCCAGAGGGAAAAAACCACCAATTTGTTGTTTGTTTTATGACGTAATTTAAGAACCAACTTAATTACACCTGTTAGTTTGTGACCACCCACTCGCTGGAGGCACCAACCCCCTTTGTTTAGCAAGAACCAACTTGCCAAGAGCACCAACCTCTTAAGTGTGCAGGCACAAACCTGTCACTGCCACTGTTCTATGATTTCATACAATTTTCATACTGAAAACATAGGCATACAAATTACAAGTAAAATACCAACTAATGACTGTCTACAGATTCAATTTCTGCACTTTTCTTTCTAAACACTTGTGGAATTCTTCCTCTTATTTCTCACTGGAACACTTCCTACGTGCTTTGCATTCTCTACTCAAGGCTCTCTAATGTTTCCACCACAACACTACCTTTGCAACACTCTGCTCCAATACACAATTCTCTACACTTCTCTCTCGCACATATGCTCACACTCCTACTCAGCTCAATGGGGGTTCTGATTTTTATTCCTATGTTGATCTTGGCTCGATGTAGTCACTGTAATGATGAATTCTTACCAAGCAGGTACCCATGTGTTATAGCTCCAAATCTCACTCTTGAGGTTTGTGAAGCTGCACTCATGGCCTACGGCAACCCCTCTTGCCAGATCTGGTCCCAAATCTAAAAAAGCAGTGTTTTTTCCCTATACGCGACATTTCCCTGAGCTAAACACGTGTATACGCGGGTCTGTGTATACCTAACCCGCATATATGTATAAAAACACTTAAAAAATAAAATCTCCTTAATTTTGGGTGGAGATCACGGGTTTTACCTGTTGATCACCTGTTAGTGCTCGTGGCCCAACTATTCCCAACGAATTCCCAACTAGAAAACTACTTTGGGAGAAGTATAAAAAGGCTTCTATGGGAAGGCCAAAGGGAGGAGAGAAGAGAGAGAAAGACTATTATGCTGAGATTTCCTAACCAGGTCTGAAGATCCTTGTGCCTCCTGCACTTCCGCCATTCTATAGGAAACTCTTGTTTCCTTGTGTGTGTTGATGATTTCATACTACTTGAGAGATCATGGAGTAAGTCATGGAAGGAGTTTGTTAAAGGCTTGAGACTGGACAAATCCGGGAGACGGTTCCGCTTGGAGCTTGCGGAAGGACGACTCAGGTGAAATTGTTCCTTTTCTGTACTTTCTTTGTCTATAATAAAAGAAACACATGTCTTTGTTCCTGATATAGATCTTCTTCATGTTATGATATTCATGTTATGATTCATATGTGATAGGTTGTTTAATTGCATAACTAACTACCTTTCTTTATAATATGAAGTTGGTTTCTTTATGACGTTTAGTCTATATACTGTTGCACATTCTTGAATTGTTTGTTTTGTAGGTCAAAGGAGCAAAGGAACTCAAAGAAGGGTTTGGACCCTCGGAGGTTCTTCTCGAACGTAGGACCTTAGGTACACCCCCTATCGTAGAGTTTGCTTATAGTAGCATTATGATTGCCTGGAATGTGTGTTTCTTTGCATAGATAATCTTCAGTCTGCTAGGGTATTCACCCAAGACCCTAGGGGAGTTAATCCCACAACAGAATTGGCGACTCCGCTGGGGACAACACTATTGTTGTTCCTAGTTTGGGTGTATTCAAGCCAATCAGGGCTCAACTGTCTGTTTATCTTCTGTTGTTGTGTAGTCAATGCCTGAATTGTGAGCTTTGATCAGTTTTTTCCAGAATTTTTTTTGTTTTTCTTGGAATCTTTTTTATATGCTAGTTTCTTTATTTACAGAAGCGTATATACACATCTTTCCTTAAGTGAACCTGCGTATACGCAAGTTTCCTTAAGTCTTGTCACGTATACACGCATCTGCGTGCAAACACAGTCGCGTATATCTTGAATTTTCAAGATTTTCGAAATCTTTTTGTTTCTGGAAGATTGTATGTTGGTCTGATTCAGTTTGGAACAGTCACTGTTCTCTCACAGTCTTTAGTTTTTACAACAAGTGTCTTGTTTCGAATTCTCTCTGATTGTGAAAAGGTTGGTCTTGTTCGTTTTCTTGCAACCATCATTTATTTTTTCTTTAGCACACAAGCTTTCTTGCAAGGAATCTTGGCTGTTCTGTGTATTCAGGGCAGAAAGCTTGATTTCAATCTTTGTGTTGAGTTTTGTTTTAATGACTTTTTGGTTTGCATGTTTGAACTAGTTTTATGACCATCAACTTTTCTTTCTTTCTGAAAGTCATTTGTTCTCGCTTTCTTGAAAGTTGGCTTTTCAATCTTTTGGTTTCCTTTGCCAAGCTCATCTCGCTGCTTGTTGATTGCTAAAAGAATTTAAAAGCACCTTTGTTTTGTTGAGTTCCCACTTTTTTGTGTCGTAAGCTCGCAAAGTGCTTCATTGCCTTTTTTTCAGCCATCAAATTTCAGTCTTGTTAGAGCATGTTTGAAAAGTCGTTTTTGGGTTGCTTTTGAAGGAAATTTCTTGAAACTTTGTTTTTCTTTCTTGAACTTTGTTTTGATTGAGTTTTCCTTTTTGTTGAGTGAAAGTGCCTATTTGTTTGTCTTCATCTTGCTTTTAGTGCTTAGATGAAATAAGCAACAAAAACTTATATTCCATCTAAACATTTAAGTGGCAAATCTAAAATCGATAAACAAGCAAATTTCATCTTTTGATTTAAGAGTAGTTTTTGAATCTTGCATCGGCATGTATTTGTTGCATTAGGATTAGTTTGTGCATCTTTCTAGGCATTTATATTTTTGTTAGCTTTTGTGAGTGTGAAAGTTTGAAAAGAAAAGAGAAAGTTTTACTTATTTGAAGTTCCTTTGAACCCTATAGAAATTGCTCTTCATTGAAAACGAAAAACAAGTGCATGTGCATGCAGTTTTGTTTTATTAATTTCTTTTGCGTCATAACACCACCAATTTCACTTCCGTCATCCCTTGACTTAAATAACAGCCCATTAAAGTCAAGTGCTAATTTAAAATATACTAGAAATTTATATTTGTTAGATACATCAACAAGTTTTAGGATATTTTAGGGCCTTGGATTAGGTTTGTGGAGAGTTAACTCTCCAAGGCCATTTTAAATTGTCAAACATAGGAGTCTGAATAGTGAGTGAAAATCCAATAGCGTTAGGAAGACTAGGAAAACTCCGAATCTGGGAGTTAAGCATGAGGGTCTGTAAAGACAGGGAAGCGAGATACCCCCTCTCCTACTTGTCCGAACTTACCTGACAACTGTTCCGCCTGGCTTCTGATACGAGTTGGTAACCTTAGTTGCTACTCCTAGGGATCTACGTAGGTGGCTGCGGAGGGGAATCCCATGGCACCTGAGGTCGATGTTGTATCACTCTCAACGATACTACTAGAGGGCACCCTTGCGAAGCTTGGGGGCTTGCACTGGTGCAGGCTGTTGTTAGGAGGTCAGCGTAACTTCCTCTGTTACCTTCGCTGATAGGACTGGGCCGTCATTATCCCATACTATCTTCGGAAGGCCCCTTACTCCACTTTCTTGTATTTTGGTGTCTGGTCCTCATCACTCGGTTGGGAAATACTTGGAAGTTGTTTGACTGGCTGATATCTTTAGGGACTTTATAGTGAGTGCTCTTTGCTCCTTGTATATAGTTGACTTTAGGTAATTTTGTCTTGTCACATTGGGACTTTGTGTTCTGAGTGACTGGCTTACCACTCTGTCGATCTTGAAAGGCTTTCGGTTGTTCTTTCAGAAGTTGTGGAGTTACCTCCTCAAGGGAAAAGGTTTTGATTGCCTATCCATATTCGTTGAAAAGTTATTTCTTCATTCCCATAAGGGAAGGGTTTGAGGATCAGTCAGATATGGCCAATATTCCTGTGGAAACCAACCAAGGTGCCCTTCCAAAAGGAGATCCTTGTGATTTTCCTTTCTTTGGAAACGTTGGTACTCCCTTGATGGCCACTTTGAACATTCCTGGGTTGAATGTTGGACTACCCATTTGGTTGTGGTCCACTCCGAATATTCTAAATGCTCTTGAAGCCTCTCATTTGAATGCTTTATTTCAAGGGCATCACTTGGGTGCTAATTGTTCATCTTCTTTCATAGAGAAATCTAGGGTTCCTTTTTCTCCTCCGTCTTGTAGTAAGAAATCTAAAAAGAGGAGAAAGAGGAAGTCAAAGAAGAAGGATAATTCTACCCATTCATCTTCAACCTCTGCTAGTCATGTTGGAGATGAGCCTTCAGCCGCTGCAAGTCATGTTGGGGGCACAAGTCTAGTCACTGCAAGTCATACTAGCACTTCATCTTCAACCTGTGCTAGTCATGTGGAAGATGAGTCTTCAACCTCTTCTAGTCATGTGGAAGATGAGGCTTAAACCTCTGCTCGTCATGTTGAGGATGGGCCTTCAGCCGCTGCAAGTCATGCTGGGGGCATAAGTCTAGTCACTGCAAGTCATACTAGCAAAGAGTCACCGACCTCTATAAGTCATGTTTAGGACTCTCCGCAAACCACTGCTAGTCATGTTGGCGGAATGGGGGTTGATAAGAAACCTGGACGTAGAAGTTTTAAACCTAAGTTCCCTTGTAAGATATGCAAGGGAGACCATCTTACTCATTTATGCCCTGGTATTCCAGAGGTCCAAAGGATACGGTCCGAGTCTGAAAGTACTTCTACTCCTACATTTGATTTGGTTTCTCATTAATCCCATCAACCATTGGTTGATAATGTGGTGGCGCTAATGCAATCTCTAGCTGGTCACACTCCTCTTTCGGGGGGTGAAGCACCTAACAAAAGAGTCTGTTTGATCTCTAGTATAGAGTCTTCTAGTATAGGGGGCATTCCAGTTTCTTCGAATGTTCCCCCTCCAAGTTCTAAGAGTGTTTCCTTTGATTGGGATAGTCTTGTTGAGCCTCGTCTTCCTTCTGCTGCACCTTTCCAAATAAAGGTCAGAGTTAATTCCACAAATGTCTATCGATGTATGGTGGATGAAGGATCCTATGCAAGTATTATATCCTCTTTGACTTGGAAAGCTTTCGGTTCCCCAAAGTTGTTGACAACTCAGAGTCAGTTGTTAGCCTATGATAGAAGACTTGGTGAATCTATGGGTGTTCTTCCTCAATTGCCTATCAATTTAGGTGGGAAGACTGTCTTAATCGATATGATGGTGGTTGATAGCCCTTTAGAATTTAATATGCTACTTGGGCGTGATTATGTCTATGCTATGAATGTTGTGGTGTCTTCACTCTTTTGAGTAATGTGCTTTCCTCATAACGGGAATATTGTCACTATTGATCAACTTGCATCTGATAATTACCACCCTAATTCGACTTTATTATTACAGAGTACCCCTTGGTTTGTTCCAAGTGTTCAAGTAGACTCTACCCTGCCACGAGTTAATTATGTGGCATTGAATCCTCAATGTTCAAATGCTTCTAAGAAGGATCCTTTGACCTATTATTCTCCTTCTTGGGACTTGGTCCTGACACTTGATCGAGAGATTCTTCCTATAGGGACATGGGACCCTTTAATTCCCTTTGTTGATCCTTGTAGTTCTCATGATTTCCCAGAACTTGTTTTGCCTTCACAGGAAGAACTCTTTGAAGCCAAGAGTTATGACTACCAAAGGAATCCTTGGCCTGAGCCCTGCAAGGGGTTTTTTCAGATGAACTATTATGCGTAAGCCGCAAGGTTGCATGGTTCCCTGTACCATATTGTATATATAAGGTACACATTTTCGAGTTTTGTATTCTAAAACACAAGATTTTAATATGAAGTTTATATGTGGGATGTATTAACTTCTTGTCTAGTGTTCCTATTTATGTATACAGAACTTGGAAGATTTATCCTTTGGAAATTTTTATGGTTGGTTCGTTCTGACAGGTATTGGTTTCCGAAACTGGCATATAGGTTAGGTTTTTTCCGCCTGCATTGTGCACTTATCATTTTCCTTTTCCATTTTTGGCCTTAGGATCAACCCCACCAAGTTATGATGCAGAACCTTCTCATTGCTTAGAAGTATCATGACTTGTGGTAGAGCCTACCTTATCATGGGTGCCCTAGTTAGTGCCTTGTTGTCACTTGGCACTCATGCTGGATTTTTGTCCTTAGGCTCGAGAGTCCTCTGTAGTCCCACCATGACTTATACAAAGAAGACTCATTCCTCTTTGCTTCTTCGTTTTGTTCTGGCCTTATACCCTAGAGGCTCCTTTGTGTTGAGTTGTACTACTACATTGCATTTTGACTATTTGCACCTTTTGGCCTTAAGCCAGCTTCACTTGGACTTGTGTTTAAGCCAACTTTTGACCATGATGACTGCAAAATAAAACTTGCGTACCTTTGATCTCTGCAGCTTAACACACCTTGACCTGTGGAAGGAACACACCTTTGAGTGTCTCTGGCCAGTTTTCACCTCCCTGCATTGAGCATAGGAATGTTCCAATCCCAGGAACTAGATCATCTGCTTCGCTGACGCTCGTTCTTTCCACTATACTATAGCATTCTTTTATTCTTTTTCTAGCTTTAAAGAAAAAGACCAAAAAAATTATATATTCCAAAAAGAGCGGGAACGGGATAGTATTTCCATTTATTGTTGGCATCTAGAGTCAGTTGTGTCGCCCTTGAACAAAGCACTCGAAACAAAGTCCCCTCCGCTTGGGTGGGATTTAGTTTGACTTAGGTATGCCTTAACCTTGTTATTGAGTCAGTTCTCCCCCGATTGGTTATCTCTTCCAATCATATGGAGGGTTCGTTTGTGCCTCCTATGCAACGAGCTTATATAGAGTCATCATATGCTGCCACATAGTCACATTGAGTCGTGCTTTTGTTCAAGGGAAGTTAGCCTGAGTCGGCCTCTCTGCGGTGTCTCTTGACTTAGTTTTCAGTCGGTCATCCCTGGTTGTCAATACTATGTCTATCATCACATCAGTTATATTGGTCCTTTACTCGTGCCAGTTTGAGAAGGTCTCCATTGAATTCTTGCTGGTGGGTCTTGTCCTTATCAACGACGACATCTTGCTCTGAGGACAGGCCTAGAGCTGCACCCTAGCCCTATTTTCATTATTGATAGGTCACCTTGTGCTCATCATCGATCAGTATCATGGGTCTTTGACTGAGTGGTTTCCCTTGTGTTCGAAATCAGCTTACATTATCACACATTAAGATTCGTGCAGTACCCTGGTTTCCATTTGACCCTATTGGTGGATACCTTGCCTCTGTGTCAACTTTCATTATTGGTTGGTTCATAGGGTTTCTGCCGTGCGCTAGCCACATCTTGTGTACACCGGAAACGTACTTCGGTTGGGTTACTACATCTTTTTCGTCCGATTCCTTCCACATTATTGGCCTACAGGTTACACTCGCACTGGATTGATGGAGGATGCCTTAATGCCTTACTTCTAGTGGATCTTTCCCTATCGACTTCGACTCATTTCTCTGGGGCAAAGATCTAGAGTTCATTTGGCAGTACCTTGGGGTTTGCAGTCATTAGTGGCAGATCCTTCGCTATCGACAGTGGGAAACCATCATTGTCCCCTGATCGATAGATTATTATAGGTGTTCGACTCCAGCTCATCTATTCACACTTGTTGGATTGTACTGGGTACCTTGACGCTCATTATCATTATCGGTGAGTTGTCTCGCGTTTGTGAATGGTATACATCAATGACCGGTAATCAAACGATTTCTCACATGGTCGACTTCAGATCATTTATTCCCATGCTGTAGAAATGTACCACGGTGGTCGGTGAAGACCTCAGGTTGTATCAGCATTCGTTGGTTCACTTGACAGTTGCTCCTGTTGCTGCTAGTAGATACCACTTCACCTTATATGTTGCAGTCATTCATGGCGACATTTTATATGCTGGGACTTGAGTTTGCAGTGTAGTACCATCTTATTCCATCATGTTCATTTGGTACTTTTTGGGATCAGTCTTTGATATTAGTGATCCGCTTCATCTTTTAGCATCATTGACATTCTTATATGTGACATTCAGACATGTACTTGTTCGATCATGATCAGATGATCCATTATGTATTTTCCAGTCATTTATACTTGTATACCTGATGGATTCGCTTGTACTTGATATGCGGACATGCTGTATTTTCTTTGAGCATGGGTATGCCTGCCTCAGATAGTGTTTCTTTCTGATCTCCTTTTGTGGCTTGGCAGGATGAATTCTGGTGCAGTCCTTCTCAGTCTTTGACAGATTTCCTTTCCATGAACTTGCTTAATACATTTCGGCCATCATGTACCCCTTCTGACCTCATATATTAGGGGGCATTTATTATAGCTCCAAATCTCACTCTTGAGGTTTGTGAAGTTGCACTCATGGCCTAGGGCAACCCCTCCTGCCAGATCTGGTCCCAAATCTAAAAAGGCAGTGTTTTTTCCCTATACGCGACATTGCCCTGAGCTAAACACGTGTATATGCGGGTCTGTGTATACCCAACCCCCGTATATGTATAAAAACACTTAAAAAATAAAAATCTCCTTAATTTCGGGTGGAGATCACGGGTTTTACCTGTTGATCACCTGTTAGTGCCTATGGCCCAACTGTTCCCAACGAATTCCCAACTAAAAAACTACTTTGGGAGAAGTATAAAAAGGCTTCTATGGGAAGGCCAAAGGGAGGAGAGAAGAGAGAGAAAGACTATTATGCTGAGATTTCCCTGACCAGGTCTGAAGATCCTTGTGCCTCCTGCACTTCCCTCATTCTATAGGAAACTCTTGTTTCCTTGTGTGTGTTGATGATTTCGTACTACTTGAGAGATCATGGAGTAAGTCATGGAAGGAGTTTGTTAAAGGCTTGAGACTAGACGAATCCAGGAGACGGTTCCACTTGGAGCCTACGGAAGGACGACTTAGGTGAAATTATTCCTTTTCTGTACTTTCTTTGTCTATAATAAAAGAAACACATGTCTTTGTTCCTAATATAGATCTTCTTCATGTTATGATATTCATGTTATGATTCATATGTGATAGGTTGTTTAATTGCATAACTAACTACCTTTCTTTATAATATGAAGTTGGTTTCTTTATGACGTTTAGTCTATATACTGTTGCACATTCTTGAATTGTTTGTTTTGCAGGTCAAAGGAGCAAAGGAACTCAAAGAAGGGTTTGGACCCTAGGAGGTTCTTCTCGAACGTAGGACCTCAGGTACGCCCCCTATTGTAGAGTTTGCTTATAGTAGCATTATGATTGCCTGGAATGTGTGTTTCTTTGCATATATAATCTTCAGTCTGCTAGGGTATTCACCCAAGACCCTAGGGGAGTTAATCCCACAACACCCTGGGATGGCACCCCATTCTTCTGCTAATTTATGTTTACTCCAGTTTTCTCACTGCATTAAAAGCATAAAAATGGGCGATGATCACTTCTTTGTCATATTACTGACTCTCCATGCTGTGTATTAAATTTTAGTCCCCTTTACATGTTTCATAGAGACTCCCCATGCTTATTTATGGCTCGCAGAGATCTACCTGTACATCCTCATGGAGTCTATGTTCTGCATTCAAGACCACAACTATCGATTCATACATATTTAATACACCTTTGTATTGCTGCTCTATCAATGGATTTACAATACATGACACTGTCAGAGGCTTTTCCATATTGACTCTTTTAAACATAAAATCCATACGAAAACAATGAACTCCGATCTTCCTTGGCCCCTTTTGTACAAGCCCCTTTTTTGCGTTTTTCTCCATAGGGCCGAGGGTGGTGACCGAGGGCTCTTCCTCAAGGCGCTAAGACCACCAGACCCTCAACGAGGGCTATATTTCCTTTGTTAACCCCTTACACATGGTTTCATGTTTGTTTCAAAAAATCGGCATTTAATACCCACGGAGGCACTTTATTGAAGATTTTTGTCTGTTGCACCTATGTCAGCGACCAAGGATTACCGATCACCGATTTCCAATAGGTGATAGACACCTTGTGCTAAGCCCTGGCCTTTGGTTCCATTAAGACTTCACGACCACCTATTATCTCACAAATCAACGAATTCCCATTGTGGCACATGAGCCAACCATCACAAACCTCTGATAGTCGATTGTCAAAGCGACGTCATTACCTGCAACGTGGTGCTTTTTTACCAGTGACACATGTCACCCGGATATGGCCCATTAGGTCATCCAAAACACCGAAACAACCTGCCACATGTCCCTCTGTACCGTGATGTCATGCTAATTTCAAAATACACGTGTCCCATATAAAAAACAATAAGATCCTACCACTTTTCCTCTTTGGAGCTCATCTTAGATTGCCATATGTCCTCATTGGGCCCAACCGGATGCCTCCATGTGTGCTCCTGGAGGAGAGAGAAAGAGGACCACCATACATGGTTTTGCAGTGAATTCCTTTGTTAAAATATATTTGGCTCTCCCAACAATTTAATAAGGAATGTACAATTCCCTACATTTAGCTCAATCGGTGTTCGAAAATCGACGATTTTTCAATTCCTGTCAACTTATGAAGTTGTCAATCGTCGAACTTCCTTTGTCCTCCGACATTGCGATATCCCAAGTCACTAATTGGCAAACACTTTTGTTGTGCACTGAACCTTGAATCCCGCAATCGACGATTATCGGGACCTCCAATATGCGATATCACAAATCTCTAATCGGCGGTTCACTTTCGTTGTGCACTAAAACTTGAACCCCCAGATCAACGATTTCCAGGACCTCCAATATGTGATATTGCAAATTGCTAAGCAAAGGTTCTCTTCCAGTATGCATTGAATCTTGAATCCCTCGATCACCAATTGCTGGAACCTCTGAACTCTAATATTCCTCACTGCATAAGGTATGAATCACCCTGAAATTTAGTAGACCATACATTGCGAACCACCAGTCCATTCCTGGACTTCCACATATCTTTGGAAATTTCTTCCAGAGTACTTTCCAATGAGAGGAGTCCAATTAGCCACTGAGCCCATATGTTACCTCAAAATATGTCTCCAAATTATCTACATAGCTGGAATCACAACCACCAAGGCATGAAGTCCCATCATTAGGCCGAGCCTTGTTTGACATCAATTCCAACACTTACACAACCAACCATCTTCATACCATCAAATTTCAAACAATCTCCCCCTTTAGCATTGATGGCAACACTGCAGACTCCCCCTTAAGCTTGGCATGATCTATTGTGATGCCAAATTTCTCCCCCTTTAACATTAGTGGCAAAGAAAAATTCACTTGTACTCCCCCTGAACCAATGCAACCTACTCTCCCATGAGTTTCTCCTGCTAAGTAACTTCTACCTCCTACCAAAATGAAGTCATTTGGAGGGAGGCGTCACAACTCCTATCTGCTCCCTGAGATACTCAAATGGTTCTCTTGCAAGTGGCTTGGTAAATATATCTGTTTATCCTTTAGGTTTTGCTTCATCCATAGAATATGTGTACATAAAGTTGCAACAACAATATATTCTGATTCAACAGTCGATAGAGAGATGGAGCCCTGTTTCTTGCTGACCCACGATACCAAGCAGTCACCCAAAAAGAAAGCTGCAGTAGAAGTACTCTTCTTGTCATCTAGACTTCCAACCCAATTTGCATCTGTGTAGGCCTTCATATTTAAGTCCTTACTCCTGGCATACCACACCCCATACTCTACTGTACCTTGAAGATATTTGAAAATCCTCTTAATAGCCACCACATGAATTTCTCATGGAAAAGCCTGAAATCTTGCCATAATTCCCACTGCTTGCATGATATCTGGCCTTGAAGTTGTCATATACAGTAAGTTGTTAGAAAATTATATATTATAGAGAAATGGAACACATAAAATATATTTCATAAATATAAACACAAAAAACACATAAAACAAGAGAGACACAGATATACATGGTTCACCCAATTTGGGCAATGTCCACAAAGAAACAACTAGTCCTTCCTTTTATATTATCCAACAAACTGAAGAGATACAACCTACAACAGATCCATTGTAATTCCCTCTTTGCTCTTACACAATCTCCTCTCTCTTTCTCACTCAGAATACAGATCTACATAAACGCAATAGAATTCCCTCATATATAGCGAGGGGTTGCCTTCTAGGGAAAAAAACCCTAAATTAAACATAACTTCTACCATCAGATATCTGCCTAATCAATGACCCGGATTGACTACAAAATTACAACATTTTACAAGGCAATTTTACATCTATTTGTAGCTTCGGGGGCGCTGCCCTCGATCCCCCGCCTGGGGGGTGGCTCCTACAGATCGTTGCTGCCCCCATTAGAACCCCCTTGTAGCGCAAATATTACGGATGGTGTTGCTGCCACATTACGAACTGGGGTCCAATGTGGTGATACCTCAGAATAAAGAAGATAATCAAGCTCCACACCCAACATAAGATTCCTATCATTGATCTGTATTCAATCTGATTTACCTATGGAATTTCATCTTCCTTGCACAGTTTATAGCCTGTAGTCATGGGTGATCTGATAGGTTTCAAAACCTCCATTCCAAATTTCTTCAGAATTTCCTTGAGGTATTTGGATTGAGATATAAAAACTCATCATGGAGACTGAGTAATTTGAAGACCCAGGAAGAAGGACAACTCACTAATCATGGACATTTGAAATTATGTTTGCATACAGTTTGCAAATCGATGCTCCAAATAATCCACATTGCTGCCAAATATTATGTCATCCACATATACATCTGTTATCAGTAGATAATCATCTTTAGATTTTACATAGAGATTTCTATCAATTGATCCTTTCTTAAACCCTTGTTGATGGAGATATTTATCCAGGTTTTCATACCAGGCTCTGGAAGCCTATTTCAAACCATACCGAGCCTTCTTTAATTTCCATACAAGTTGTTCATTGGAGGAGAGCACATAACCTTCAGGCTTCTCAATGTAAACCTCCTCTTCTAAGTCTCCATTGAGAAAGAAAGACTTCAAATCCATTTGATAAACTTTGATGTTCTTATGAATGGAAAGAGAAAGAAAGATTCTTATGGCTTCTAGTTGAGCTACTGGTGCAAATTTTTCTTCAAAATCTACCTGTTATATCCAGGTGTCAAGTTAATTTAATGTATTAAATTTCTCTACATAAATTATCAATCCGGGTATCGTAAATTGATGAAGTGTAGTGAATTATATGTGCTTAGTTAACCTTTCTCTTACTTCGTTGTTTTATAGTTTATGTTTTTTTCGGGGATTTTGTTTCTTATGCTTAAGGAAATTAATCTAAGAAAGAAAAGTTATGCTTCTAGATGAAATATCTAAATGTTAATGGACAACTAAATCTAATGACTTTTAATGTTAAAATATAATTTCTAAATAAAGGAGAAAAGGAAATGAACATTAGATAAAAACAAATCAAAACTTTGAATAGTTAGATTAATCTAGGCTGACAAAATGTCTATGAAATGAAAGCAAAAAATGTTAGTGCTAGTTTAAAACAATACAAAAACAATTATGATCTACTGTAGGCTCAAATACCATTGGGAACATTCAATATAGGAAGATGTCAAAATCATCTTCTTGAAATGACTTAAGCAATTGAGTATACAATAGATGTGATCTTAAGAAAGCATGGGAAATGAATCTGTCACTGCTACGTGAACAAACACCCAAATTCAGACCAATTGGAAAATGGTAGAGCTACCTTCTTGAGATGATTTAGCGAGCATAGGAAACACAGTGAGTTATGCTAATTTGAAATGGAAAACAAATGCAAAACATGTAAAATAAAACTAATCTACTGTGTGCTCTAATGCTCCAAGCACCATTTGGAAAATAGGAGGACTACTTTCTTGGACTATTTTGTTTAAGCATAGATTACACAGTTATATAGATCTACAATCAACTGGTTGAACACACTTGCATGAATGGAAAATCTAAACTATTAATCTTGAAAACAATCATAAAAATAAAATGACATACTTGAATGAAATCAAAGCAAAATTACAAAATAAAATCTACTCTACCTTACATTCTAATATGCTCCAAGACATCTCCTACTTCAAATCTCCTTCCATGTTGGGAACCTCAAATCTTTATTCAAATTCTTCAAAATTACAAAGTACAAAGTAATGACAAGTTGAGCTAACAAAGTTAACAAAATCTTCCAAGTAAAGGAGAGAGATCTCCTATTTATACAAATGATGAGAAGTTATCTCATTAATGAGAGTCCATGAATCTCTCCCTATATCTCTAGAGTTATAATCAAAATAGGAAATGACAAGACACATGTCTTCTTAGAGTTTCAATACAGATAGGAAATGTGACACATGTCCTCATGATCCCATGATCTTCTCCACTCAAATTCGAATTTGGCCATAGGATGCCACATAAAGGTCTTTTAGAAGCTTCCTTTTGACCTACACATGTCAACAATCTCATCCCACTTGTTAGGTATAAGCATATGCACATTATTTTCTAATTTTTAACCACAAATTCACTTAAAAATGTGAAGAATTAATAAAGTTTGGAAAAACATAAATGTGACCCAATAATGATGAAAGTGAGATGAATGTAGTGACATGGTAGTGAAATGAAGGTGAAATGGAGGTGATATAATGGACATGATAGTGGAAGTGTAATGGAAGTGAATGAAAATTTCAAGACCCAACACCAAGCATACCCTTTGTAGACCAATCGAGATTTGTTCCTGATTACTTGACCCTTTTCATTTAGTTTGTTCTTGAAAACCCACTTGGTTCCAATAACATTTTTCTATTTTGGTCTTGGAACAAGCTCCCATGTGTCATTCTTTTCAATTTGGTCTAGCTCCTCATTCATGGCTTTCACCCAGAACTTATCTTCACTTGCTTGAAAGAGGTTCTTGGGTTCTATCTATGACAATAGAGCCAAATTTTCATGATTCATACTTCCCACAAGTTTCCTTCTGGTCTTGACACCCTGTCTTTGATCTCCAAGAATCTGAATCTTAGGGTGTTCCTTCTGCACATACTTGGAAGAAGTTTTTGGCCTTGAAGTTGTGCCTGCTTCCTCACCTTCATTGTCTAGATTTGTTTCATTTAGATTAGCGAACCTCAATTCTGAACTCTCTTCATGATCTGAGTTCAAATTTCATTGAGAGGATTCAGGTTGTGAGCCTACTTCATCAACTACTATGTCAATGCGGTCTTCTATCTTCCTTATCCTCTTGTTGTAGCATTTGTACCCTTTGCTTCGAATACAGTATCCAAGCAGTATTAGTTCATCAACGTGAGTCAACCTTCCCAAGGTTATTTTCATTTCTTTTAATGAAGCACTTTCTCTCAAACACCTTGAGGTGTTTAACTGATTCAGGTCTACCCTTCCATAACTCATGTGGAGTTTTGTCATTGTTAGGCTTGAGATGAGTTATGTTTGACAAGTATATTGCTGCTTGAGTTGTTTCTCCCTAGAAGTGGTGAGCCACTCCTACTTCATCTAGCATTTTTCTGACCATTTCCTGAATTGTTTGATTCTTCCTCTCCACAAATCCATTTTCTGAGGAGTTATGGCCACTAAGAACTGCCTCTTAATGCCTTGTTGTTTACATAATTCCTCACACTCTTTTGAGGTGAACTCTCCCCCTCTATCTGATCTTAAGCATTTTATTTTCAAATATTTCTCATTCTCTACCTAAGCCTTAAAATTATTGAAGTGCTCAAATTCTTCCGACTTTTATTTTAAGAGGAGAATCCAAGTAGCCCTAGTGAAATCATCAATGAACAACAAGAAGTACCTTTCTCCTTTTGATGTTTTTGTTCTAGTGGGGCCACAAATATTTGTGTGAATAAGCTCCAAAGGTCCTGATGAAGAGAACTCTTTCGATTTGAAATGAGTCTTGGTCTACTTGCCAAACTGACATGACTTGCAGAAGGTGTTATCGGGCCTTGACAACGTAAGCAATCCTTTTATTGCACCTATATTTCTTATCTTTATCAAGCTGTCAAAATTCATATTCCTGAGACTTCTATGCCATAGTTGTTATTTGCTTGTTTTACTCAAATAACAGTTGACCCTTGATTCGTCGAACACATACACATTATTATGAGCCTTGATTTCCTTCCCCACTAATTTTCCATTTTTTATATTGTGGGTCTCAAAATATTTAGATTGGAAGGTCACATCATATCCATTGTCACACATCTGGATATCACTGAGAAGATTGTGTTTGAGGCCTTCCACATATAAAACATTATGCGCTTCTGTCTTCTGATCAAGATTGACCACTCCTTTCCTTTGATTATTGCTGGAGCATTGTTGCCAAAGGTGACATTGCCTCCTATGTCTTTTTATTTTAGTGACAAAAACTTGCTTTTGCCTCCAGTCATGTGTTTGAAACAACCACTGTCTACATAGAATTTGTTTTCTTTATCATGCGTTGATAAAGCGAGAAGACATGGAATGCTCTTTTTGGTCTTTTGTTTCTAGCTTCCTTGATCCTTTTGTATGTGAGTCTGTTTGTTAGTTTGAGATTTAGACATGTATTTAAAACTACTTATACACTCACTAGCTTTGTGCCTGAAATTATTACATTTAAAGCATTCAACTTCACTTTGTAGGGGAGAGAAGAAATTGTCATTCCTAAGAGAGGAATCTTGAGACTTATTAGTCTGATGTGAATTAAACTTGAGATTTTCATCTCTTTCAACTTTGACACTTCTACAGTCAATGACTTTGTGTCCAAATACGTGACACTTATAAAAGTTACCATAAAACAAGTAGGCATGCATATTGTTAAAAGCATTATGAGATTTAGCAGAGAAATACCTTGGTCGACTAACTGTTTGGCTTGTCCTACATTAATGATCTTCCCTTTGTCTAACTGCTTTTCTGTCTTGATGAACTCTTCCGTGATGCTTCTTCCTCTAAATTTTTTGTTCTTCAATTCCTATGGACCTAAAGCTTATCTTATTTTTTTGGATAGAAGATTCTTGTCCCTTAGAGTACCCCAGTCCACTTTCATTCCCGAGGGGCTTTGAAAACTCATAATCTGATTTAATCTTCTAGTCCCTCCAGAAAATTTCTCATTTAGAACCTTCTTGTTCTTTAATTCCTCAAGATCAGTTCTTAGGGAGACCACCTTTTCTTCAAGATACTGGCATTTTTCTTCACATTCTTGAATCATATCCCTAAGTACCTCCTCCTTTTGTTTGGCTTCCTCCAGCTCAACCTTTAAAGGAAGAAAATCATCTTTGCAATTTTTTTAGGTCGTTTTCCTTTTCAACTTGAGCATCTCCTATTTCAGCTGCTTGTTATCCTCTTCTAGTCTTTCACAGTTTCCTTGTTCTCCTTTCAGCAGAATAGCTAGACTACCCTTGCTCTTGATATCCTCTTCAAGTTTTTATTTATGATATGCAAACTCCTCATTATCTGAGTTATACATTCCTTCTTCTGCACGTTGCAATTGTTCCTTCAACTACTTGTTTTTATTCCTTGATTTCTTCAACTCATCAAGGGCACTGCTGAGTTCTCCTTCAAAGTATACAACTCCTTCCTCTTCTTCCTCTTCAGATTCCACTATACCCTATTTCTTGGAGTTTCTTTTGAGGGCCATAAGAAGATAGTTGTTTGACTCATTTTCCAATGAGTCTTCACAATTTGGTTCCAGATATGAACTATCCTCTTTGGAATAGAACCCGTTATTCTTATAGGGTTTCTTTTTCTAAAATGTTTGGGACTTATTTCTAAATTCCTTATCTTCTTATCTTTCAACCTTTTCTTTGTAATGGAATTTGGAAGAGAAATTTCCAACTCTTCCATAGTCGAAACAATTAAAGGGAAGCTATGCTTCAATTTTTTGGCTAGATGAGTCAGATCCTGATCAGATTCACTACTAGAGAAGTCTTAATGAACTATGTGCTCCTTTCCCTTATTGGATACTTTGAATGCAACTTCCTTTGTTTTAGATTTCTTCAATCCTACTCTCACCTCATAGGTTGTGAGAGTACCATGTTGTTGATCCATTTTGAGATCCTTAAAGTTGGTCATTTCCTCTATAGCTGAGATTTTGGCATTAAATCTTATGGGTAGATATCTCAATACCTTTTGAAAGATCAGTTCTTCCTTGAATTCCTCACCAAGTCCTCTAATCATATTAACCACTTCATCAACTCTGAGGAAGTATTCAGTTATGCTCTCATTCTCAGACATCTTCAAGATTTAAAACCTCATTATGAAGGTTTGAAGTTTTGCTTGCTTCACTTTGTCATCTCCTTCATGACATTGGTTAAGCTTCTCCCACATTTCATAAGAAGACTTAAAGTGTATGACTTTCACAAGTTCTAATTCACTAAGACCACCAATAATGGCATGCTTGGATATTTACCATTGCTCAAATACAATTTCTTTCCATCTCTATCTATGGGAGAAATATCATTCACATTGTAATTTACTAGTACTGAGGTCCAAACATCTACCCCCAGGGACATAAGATATGCCTCCACTCTTACTTTCCAAAAGGCATAATTGGTTCCATCAAAAACTGATACTATACTTGTGTAAACTTCTTGAATCTCTTTCCTATTCACAATTCCTTAAGGATATACCTTCGAGTGGTTAAACTCTTACTGAAGGAACTTGGCTCTGATACCAATTATTGGAATAAGGAATTGCTGAGAGGGAGGGTGAATCAGTAATTTAAGAAACTGTTAATTTTCTTTTCTTATTGTGCTTATAGTTCCTTCTTATGTTATTTCATATGTGAGAGAATTCATTCATGAAATAGTAAATCTATAAACTTTCAGATATGCATACTCAAACAACAATCTCATGATCAACATACATTTGAAACATTGTTTTCACGTGGAAACCCAGACGGGAAAAACCACCAATTTGTTGTTTGTTTTATGATGTAATTTAAGCACCAACTTAATTACATCCGGTTGTTTGTGAGAACCCACTCATTGGAGGCACCAACCCCCTTTGTTTAGCAACAACCAAATTTCCAAGGGGCACCAACCTCTTAAGTGTGTAAGCACCAACCTGTCACTGCCATTGTTCTACGATTTCATACAATTTTCATACTGAAAACATAGCCATACAAATTACAAGTAAAATACCAACTAATGACTATCTACAGATTCAACTCTTTCACTTTTCTTTCTGAACACTTGTGGAAGTCTTCCTCTTGCTTCTCACTGCAACACTTTCTCTGTGCTCTTCTTTCTCTGCTTAGGGCTCTCCATTGTTTCCACCAAAACACTACCCTTGAAATGCTCTACTCCAATACACAGCTCTCTGTACTTCTCTCTCACACATATGCTCACACTCCCAATCAACTCAATGGAGGTTCTGAGTTTTGTTCCTGTGTTCATCTTGGCTCGATGTAGTTATTGTCATCATCAATTCTTCCCAAGCATGTACCCCTGGCATGGCACCCCATTCTTTTGCTGATTTACGCTTACTCCAATTATGTCGCTACATTAAAATCATAAGGATGGGTGATACTATTGGCTCTCCATGTTGTGTATTAAATATTAGGCCCCCTTACATATTTCATGGAGACTCCCCATGCTTATTTGTGGCTCGCAGAGATCTACCTATACATCCTCGTGGAGTCTCTATTATGCATTCAAGACCACAACTACCAATTCACACATCTTTAATACACCTTTGTACTACTTCTTTATCAACATATTTATACTACAGAACATTATGATATCCTTTTCCATATCGATGCTTTTACACATAAAATCCATACGAAAACAGCGAACTTCGATTGTCCTTGGCCCCTTTTGTATAAGCCCCTTTTTTGCATTTTTCTCCATAGGACCGAGGGTAGTGACTCTTGAAGGTGCTAATACCTCCAGACCCTCGATGGGGGCTATATTTCCTTTGCTAACCCCTTACATATGGTTTCATGTTTGTTTCAAAAAATTGACACTTAATACCCACGGAGGCCCTTTATCGGAGATTTTTGTCTGTTGCGCCTATGCCAACCACCAAGGATCATCAATCACAGATTGCTGATAGGCAATAGGCACCTTGTGCTAAGCCCTGGCCTTTGATTCCCTTAAGATTTCGTGACTACCTGCTATCCCGCAAACTATAAAATTTCCATTGTGGCACATGAGCCAACCATTGGAAACCTATGATCACCAATTGCCAAAGTGATATCATCACCTACCACATGGAAATTTCTAACCAGTGACACATGTCACCCAGATATGGCCCATCAGGCCATCCAAAACACTGAAACAACATGCCGCATGTTCCTTTGTACCGTGACATCATGCTGATGTCAGTAGCCAGGTGTCCCTTATCAGAACCAATCATGTCCTACCACTTTCCTCCTCAGAGCTCATCTCAGATTGCCATCTGTCCTCATCAGGCCCAACTGGATGCCTCCACGTGTCCTCCTGGAGGAGAGAGAAAGAGGCCCACCATACTTGGTTTTGCAGCAAATTCCTTTGTAAAAATATATTTGGCTCTCTGAGTGATTTAAAAAGGAATGCATAGTTCTCGACATTTAGCTCAATCGGCGTTCACAGATCGACGATTTTTCAATGATTGTCAACTTATGAAGCTATCGATTACCGATCACCAAACTACCTTGGTCCCCTGACATTGCGATATTACAAGTCACTAATCGGCGAACACTTCCGTTGTGCACTAAACCTTGAATCCCTCGATTTCTGATTAGCGGGACCTTCGATATGCGATATCGTAAATTGCTAATCGACGGTTCACTTCCACTGTGCACTGAACCTTGAACCCCTCAATCGCAAATTGTTGGGACGTCTAATATGCGATATCAAAAATTGTTAATTGATGGTTCTCTTCTATTGTGCACTAAACCTTGAATCCCCCGATCCCCGATTGTCAGGACCTCTGCTCTCCAATATTCCTAACTGCATAAGGTCTGAGTCACCTTGAACTTCAGCAAGCCATATTGTTTGAACCCCAAGTCCATTTTTGGACTTCTGCATATTGTTGGAAAGCTATTTTAGAGAACTTTCCAATGAGAGGATTTTGATTAGCCACTAAGCCCATCTGCTACCTCAAAATATGGCTCCAAAGTCTTTACATAGATGGAATCACAACCACCAAGGCATGAAGCCCCATCATCAGCTTGAGCCTTGTTTGACATCAATGTGTTAGAAAATTATATATTACAGAGCAATGGAACACATAAAATATATTGCAGAAATATAAACACAGAAAACACATAAAAAAAGAGAGACACAGATATACGTGGTTCACCCAATTTAGGTTATGTCCATGGGAAACAGCCAATCCTTCCTTTTATATTATCCAACAAACTGAAGAGATACAACCTACAGCAAATCTACTATAATTCCCTCTTCCCTCTCACACAATATCCTCTCTCTTTCTCACTCAGAATATAGATCTACATAGATGCAATACAATTCCCTAATATATAGTGATGGGTTGCCTTCTAGGGAAAAAAACCCTAAATTAAACATAACTTCTATCGTCAGATCTCCACCTAATGAACGACCCAGATTGACTACAAAATTACAACAGTTTACAAGGAAACTTTACATCTATTTTTAGCTTCAAGGACACTGCCACTGATCCCTCGTCAGGGGTGTGCTCCTAAATATCATTGTCGTCCCCCCCTGAACCCCCCTTATAGCACAAATATTATGGGTAGCGTTGCTCCGACATTACAAACTAGGGTCCAATGCGGTGATACCTCTGAATAAAGAAGATAATCAAGCTCCACACCCAACACAATGCCAACACATACAAACCAACGACCTTCATACCATCAAATGTCCAACATATATATTATATATTATATTATATTTATATATATATATATATAATTCCTATAGAACATCTGATGTAGGTTAACCCGATAATGCAATATAAATCAAAGCAGAATACTATAACCTACTTCTACTATCAATTTGCGGAAGCTTAAATATCGAGCTGAACAATATAAACAAAAGAAGAAGAATGAATGCAAAATACACACGAATATACTTCGGGGAAAGCCTCAGCTAAAAACCCCACTACCTGTATCATCATACAAGGTGGAAATACATAGGAATTATACAAAGCCTTAGTTCTCAAAGCTAGCCACCTCTCAGTACAATCCTCACAAATGCTCACAGGAAATCAAGGCTCCTCTCCATCCTTCCTCTTTGCCCTCCAAGCTCCTATTTCCTTGCGCAGTTCCTCTAGGATGATTCTCACCTCAGCAAGTGGATGACCACTTGATCACACACACTGTCATAACTGCACAATCCTCAAGGAATTGATTCCTTCTGCATGCATGAGTTTTCTTTACATATATTATATATATATATATATATATATATATATATATATATATATATATGAATTCTATAGAACATCTGATGTAGGTTAACCCAATAATGAAATATAAATCAAAGCAGAATATTATAACCTACTTCTACTATCAATTTGCGGAAGCTTAAATATCGAGCTGAACAATATAACCAAAAGAAGAAGAATGAATGCAAAATACACATGAATATACTTCGGGGAAAGCCTCAGCTAAAAACCCCACTATCTGTATTATCATACAAGGTGGAAATACATAGGAATTATACAAAGCCTTAGTTCTCAAAGCTAGCCACCTCTCAGTACAATCCTCACAAATGCTCACAGGAAATCAAGGCTCCTCTCCATCCTTCCTCTTTACCCTCCAAGCTCCTATTTCCTTGCGCAGTTCCTCTAGGATGATTCTCACCTCAGCAAGTGGATGACCACTTGATCACACACACTGTCATAACTGCACAATCCTCAAGGAATTGATTCCTTCTGCATGCATGAGTTTTCTTTATAAGAAAACACATGTAACTGATAGTAGACTATCCTTGACACTTAACTTAACTGGGTCTTTCTCAGAATAGACATGCATGAGTTTCTTATGAGGGAATCTTCAGTTAACTAGAGTACATTAGTTGAGTGCATGCATGCATCAACTGACTGATAAATCTCTATTAGTTCCTCAAACAATTTGGAACTAATTTAACTGGACTTAACTCAGTAAACTGAGCTAACTAATTACAACTCAAATATAACTCAATCTTATCTCCTTAATTAAAGGCTTATCTCCTTAATTGAAGGGATAACTCTTGCATGACTTCAGAAAGACTTCTAACTTGAATTTCTCCAACTAATTAAGTCAAAATAACTTAACTAATTATTTCCAAGTAGCTGTTAAGACTAAATTCGATTTTAATTCACAATTTAATTCAATGACAAATTAAATTGGAATATTCTTGTTGCCACATTTCAACACTCCTTCTCAACAAGAAAGGGATTATCTGCCACCCTGATCCTGTCTCTATGGAACTCAAATTTACACTTTGACAATGCCTTTGTCAAAATGTCAGCATCTTGCTCCTCTATCGAAATATACTGCAGAAGCATGATCCTCCCATCATCAACAGCTTGCTTTACCTTATAAAGCCAACGGGAACTCACAACTGACTTGTTCTCCAGTCTCGGAACCTCATCCCAAACACTGCTACGAACTATGGAGTCATACTCCTCCACGATAGCATCAACTCAAATCAGCTGCTGCACTCCTTCCTCAAAGGAAGATGGCTTGGTCTCAACACATTCCCCAAAAAGGGCCATGTATCCAGTGTACCTCTTAGGTGACCTCCTCTGTCTGCGTTGAAAATATGGTGCTCCCAAATTCTCTCTCACATCCTCCAACAATATGTCAGCTTCTCTTGTGCACTTCCATCCATCTTTGGAAGACTCTGTTTGAGTGGATGTCTCCACTCTTGGAACCTCTGCATGCGGTTGCTCCACATCAGTCTGAGGCTCCTTCGCCTTATGAACCAAAAGTTCCTCCACATCCTGTAGTTGGAGCTCCCTCTTAAGGGAAACTCACATGGTCTTCTACTCATCAAACTTCACATCTCTACGAACCACTGTCCTCTGACTAGTAGGCAAGTACACCCGATAATTGTGAGGTGTATCAGTGTACTCCAAAAATATCCACAACTTTGCTGTTGACTCAAGATTCTTCCATGCATCCTTTGTCACAGGGCAATATACTGATGAGCCAAAGATCCTAAAGTGACCCACATCTAGTCTCTTACCAGAGAAAGCTTCCTCTAGTGTCTTCATCCCAATTATGTGTTGCGGGCTTCTATTCTGCAAATAGACCGTTGTGTTACATGCCTTAGCCCACAAGTGAAGTGGTAGGCCTTGGTCATGTAGCATTGCCCGTGCTGCCCCTACAATAGTTTTGTTCTTCCTCTCGGCCACCCCATTCTGCTATGAGTTATGAGGTGTCGTCAACTCTCATTTACTTCCTTCCATTGCACAGAAGTCCTTAAACTCTTGAGAGACATATTCTCCATCGTTGTCACTTCTCAAGGCCTTGATCTTCTTCCTTGAATCTTTCTCAACCAAAGATTTGAACTCACAAAACTTTGTGAAGGTTTGGTGCTTCTTCTGCATGAAATAAATCCATGATTTACGAGAATAGTCATCAATGAAAATCACAAACTACCTTTACTTCACATTGGATGTCGTCGAGAATGGTCCACACACATCAATATGAACTCACTCTAAGATAGCCTTTACTTGAGTGTCTCAATCATGAAAGGAAGACTTGGTGTACTTTCCCAAGGTACAACCTTTGCATGTGTCAACTTGCTCAAGTTTACCTTTGGGAAGTCTTGTAGATATCTACTGCATTATCTTCAAAGACCCATGATGAAAATGGCCCAACCACCTCTGCCACAACTCGCCGATGTCTTGGCTTTGCACCAATTCTGCTTTCGTACTCAATGCTGCACAATCATATACCTCTAGTTTATAGATATTCTTCACCTAAATCCCTATCCTCTTGGTCTGACCCATGGCTATGTGTCTTAGGAACACCTTTCCTTTACTGAAGAAAATGTCGTAGCCTTTGTCCTCCAACATCGCGACCGAACAAGTTCTCTTCAGTCTAGGCACATACATCACATCTGTCAAGGTGAGAGGAGCTTGATGCTCCTTCTGAAAATAAACTGTGCCCACTCCTGAAACACTATACTTTCCATCGTCACTCATCTCTATGCACATCTTGAGGTCTTTCTCCTCCAAGGCACTGAATAAACTTTTACTACCAGTCATGTGGAATGATGCTCCACTATCAATATACTAGACACAACACATCATTAATGAAACCATGCATGCGATGAGGGTAAATCCCATTTGAAACTGAGAGGGTAATGCCTCACCTTCCGATCCTACCTAGGATCCCTTCTTGGACTTCTTTGATAGGCAATTAGCCGCATAATGTCCCATCTTGTGACAATTAAAGCATCTCACTTTAGACTTGTCAACCTTCTTCCCTCCATAAGAAGAATTTGATTTGGAATGGGAAGCCTTCCCCTTCCCTTTCCTTGCCTTACTTGCTAACGCTAGATTTTCTTCATCATCATCCTTGGACGAAGAACCATCTCGTGTGCTCCTCCTGATCTCCTCCTACATCAGATCCAACCATAGTCGTTCCCAATCCGACAGTTTCTCTTCTTAGTATATTGTTCATAGCTCCTTTACCATGTAGAAAATTTGGACAAATCCAGCTCTGATACCATGTAGAAAATTTCTACAAACCTTGCTCTGATACAATGTAGAAAAATCTGACTGTAGGCTAACCCGATAATGCAATATAAATCAAAGCAAAATACTATAACCTACCTCTGCTATCAATTTGCGGAAGCTTAAAGATTGAGCTGAAAAATATAACCAAAAAAATAAGAATCAATGCACAATACACATGAATATACTTCGGGGAAAGCCTCAGCTAAAAACCCCACTATCTGTATTATCATACAAGGTGGAAATACATAGGAATTATACAAAGCCTTAGCTCTCACAGCTAGCCACCTCTCAGTACAATCCTCAGAGATGCTCACAAGCAATCAAGGCTTCTCTCCAGCCTTCCTCTCTGCCCTCCAAGCTCCTATTTCCTTGTGCAGTTCCTTTGGGATGATTCTCGCCACACCAAGTGGATGATCACCTGATCACACACACTGTTAGAACTGTGCAATCCTCAAGGAATTGATTCCTTCTGCATGCATGAATTTTCTTTATAAGAAAACACATGCAACTGATAGTACACTATCCTTGACATTTAACTTAACTGGGTCTTTCTCAGAATAGACATGCATGAGTTTCTGATGAGGGAATATTCAGTTAATTGGAGTACACTAGTTGAGTGCATGCATGGATCAACTGATTGTTAACTCTCTATTAGTTCCTCAAACAGTTTGGAACTAATATAATTGGACTTAACTCAGTAAACTAAGTTAACTAATTAAAACTCAAATATAACTCAATCTTATCTCCTTAATTAAAGGCTTATCTCCTTAATTTAAGGGATAACTCTTGCATGACATCAGAAAGACTTCTAACTTGAATTTCTCCAACTAATTAAGTCAAAATAACTTAATTAGTTATTTCGAAATAGATATTAAGACTAAATTTGATTTTAATTCACAATTTAATTCAAGGACAAATTGAATTGGAATATTCTTGTTGCCACATTTCAACACTCCCTCTGAACAAGAAAGGGATTATCTGCCACCCCGATCCTATCTCTATGGAACTCAAATTTACAATTTGACAATGCCTTTGTCAAAATGTCAGCATCCTGCTCCTCTGTCGAAATATACTCCAGCAACATGATCCTCCCACCATCACCAGCTTTCTTTACCTTGTAAAGCCAATGGGAACTCACAATTGACTTGTTCTCCAGTCTCGGAACCTCGTCCCAAACACTATTACGAACTATGGAGTCATACTCCTCCACCATAGCATCAACACAAATTGGCTACTGCACTGCTTCATCAAAGGAAGATGGCTCGGTCTCAACACATTCCCCAACAAGGGCCATGTATCCAGTGTACCTCTTAGGTGACCTCCTTTGTCTGGTTGAGAAGATGGTGCTCCCACATTCTCTCTCGCATCCGCCAACAATCTGTTAGGTTCTCTTGTGCACTTCCATCCATATCTGGAAGACTCTGCTTGAGTGGATGTCTCCACTCCTAGAACCTTTGCATGCGGATGCTCTGCATCAGTTTGAGGCTCCTCCTCCTTAGGAACCAACATTTCCTCCGTAGCCTATAGTTGGAGCTCCCTCTCAAGGGAAACTTGCATGGCATTCTGCTCATCAAACTTGAGATCTATGCGAACCACTGTCCTCCGATTGGTAGATAAGTACACCCGATAGTTGTGAGGTATATCAGTGTACCCCACAAATATCCCACACTCTGCTGTCAGCTCAGGCATCTTCCGTGCATCCTTTGTCACATGGCAATATACCGATGAGCCAAATATCCTGAAGTGAACCACATCTAGTCTCTTATCGGAGAAAGATTCCTCTGGTGTCTTCATCCCAAGTATGCGATGCGGGCTTCTATTCTGCAAATAGACCGTTGTGTTGCATGCCTCAGCCCACAAGTGAAGTGGTAGGCCTTGGTCATGCAACATTGCTCGTGCTGCCCCTACAATAGTTCTATTCTTCCTCTTGGCCACCCCATTTTGCTGTGTGTTATGAGGTGTCGCAACTCTCGTTTAATTCCTTCCATTGCACAGAAGTCCTTAAACTCTTGAGAGACATATTTTCCACTGTTGTCACTTCTCAAGGCCTTGATCTTCTTCCCTGACTCTTTCTCAACCAAAGTTTTGAACTCACAAAACTTTGTGAAGGTTTAATCCTTCTTCTGCATGAAATAAATCCAACATTTACGAGAATAGTCGTCAATGAAAATCACAAAATACCTTTTCTTCGTGGTGGATTCCGTTGAGAATGGTCCACACACATCAGTATGAACTCGCTCTAAAATAGCCTTTTCTCAATTGTCTTGATCATGAAAGGAAGACTTGGTTTACTGTCCCAAGGTACAACCTTTTCATGTGTCAAGATGCTTAAGTTTACCTTTGGGAAGTCCTGTACATATCTGTTGCATTATCTTCAAATCCCCATGATGCAAATGGCCCAACCACCTGTGCCACAACTCGCCAATGTCTTGGCTTTGCATCAATTATGCTTTCGTACTCAATGTTGCACAATCATCTACCTCTAGTTTATATGATTCTTCACCCGAATCCCTATCCTCTGGGTCTGACCCATGGCTATGTGTCTTAAGAGCACCTTTCCTTTACTAAAGACAATATCGTAGCCTTTGTCCTCCAATATCATGACTGATACCAAGTTATTCTTCAGTCTAGGCACATACATCACATCTATCAAGGTGAGGGGAGCTCTATGCTCCCTCTGAAAATCAACCGTGCCCACTCCTGAAACACTATACCTTCCGTTGTCACCCATCTCTATGCGCATCTTAAGGTCTTTCTCGTCCAAGGCATTGAATAAACTTTTATTACTGGTCATGTGGAATGCGGCTCCACTATCAATATACCAGACACAACCCATCATCAATGACACCATTTATGCAATGACGGTAAAGTCCATTTCGAATTGAGAAGCTAATGCCTCACCTTCCGACCCTACTGAGGATCCCTTATTGGACTTCTACGATGGGCAATTAGTCACATAATATCCCATCTCGTGACAATTAAAGCATCTCACTTTAGACTTGTCAACCTTCTTCCCTCCATGAGAAGAATTCGATTTGGAATGGGAAGCCTTCCCCTTCCCTTTCCTTTCCTTACTTGCTAAGGCTAGATTTTCTTCATCATCATCCTTGGATGAAGAACCATTTCGAGTGCTCCTCCTGATCTCCTCCTGCATCAAATCCGACCACAGTCTTTCCCAATCCGGCAATTTCTCCCTTCCATTCACAAAGCCCTGGTAGCTATTCTAACTCTTTGGAAGGTTAAGGAGAGCGAGGCTCACCATATCTTCATCGGCAGTAGTTATTCCCACATTGTTAAGCTCATCTCTGCAGGTGGTGAGCTTGTTCAGATATGTGGAAATAGTATCGCCTTTCTCCATCTTGATTCTTCGAAACTTATCCTTAAGCGCCAATTTCCTCTAGTCGCTACTATTTTGGTAGAGGTCCTTCAATGTCTTCCACATTGAAAATGGAGTATCCTTCCCATGGAGACTCGAGATAATATTGTCTTGAACTCACTCAAGGATGATCTGTCTCGCCTTCGCCACACACTTCTTCCACTCAGCCAACTCTTGTGCATTAGTTGAAGCTGGCTTTGGGATTTCTTGATCAATCAATTCCTTCAAGCCCTTGACTTCTAATACATCCTTCATTCTATCTTTCCATGCTATGTAATTCAAGCTACCTTCCAGGGAATACTCGAGTCTCAAGCCATAGAACGCCATTGGCCAACCTTGAAGTATGATATGAATTCGATTTGCACCTGCAACCCCAAACTTCAAACTTCGAATTCTCTTCTCAGTATACTGTTCACAACTCCTTTACCATGTAGAAAATTTCTACAAATCCAGCTCTGATACCATGTAGAAAATTTATACAAACCTTGCTCTGATACCATGTAGAAAAATCTGACTGTAGGTTAACCTGATAATGTAATATAAATCAAAGCAGAATACTATAACCTACTTCTACTATCAAATTGTGGAAGCTTAAAGATTAAGCTGAACAATATAACCAAAAGAAGAAGAATCAATGCACAATACACATGAAAATACTTCGGGGAAAGCCTCAGCTAAAAGCCCCACTATCTGTATTATCATACAAGGTGGAAATACATAGGAATTATACAAAGCCTTAGCTCTCACAGCTATCCAGCTCTTAGTACAATCCTCAGATATGCTCACAAGCAATCAAGGCTTCTCTCCAACCTTCCTCTCTTCCCTCCAAGCTCCTATTTCTTTGCGCAATTCCTCTGGATGATTCTCACCTCACCAAGTGGATGATCACCTGATCACACACACTGTCAGAACTGCGTAATCCTCAAGGAATTGATTCCTTCTACATGCATGAGTTTTCTTTATAAGAAAACACATGCAACTGATAGTACATTGTCCTTGACATTTAACTTAACTGGGTCTTTCTCAGAATAGACATGCATGAGTTTCTGATGATGGAATCTTCAGTTAACTGGAGTACACTAGTTGAGTGCATGCATGCATCAACTGACTGTTAACTCTTTATTAGTTCCTCAAACAGTTTGGAACTAATTTAACTAGACTTAACTCAGTAAACTGAGTTAACTAATTACAACTCAAATATAACTCAATCTTATCTCCTTAATTAAAGGCTTATTTGCTTAATTGAAGGGATAACTCTTGCATGACTTCAGAAAGACTTCTAACTTGAATTTCTCCAACTAATTAAGTCAAAATAACTTAATTAATTATTTCCAAGTAGCTATTAAGACTAAATTCAATTTTAATTCACAATTTAATCAAGGACAAGTCAAATTGGAATATTCTTGTTGCCACATTTCAACAAATTCCTTACTAAAAGGATGAAAAGGTACTATATAAATAGAAAGTAAAAGAAATGTTACATCTATCTAATTTTGACCATAGGAAGCTTTGTAGGAAAATTCTAATTCTTAAAGATAAAGAAAATAATATGTTTCCATTGAAGAACTAGATCAATTCCTACCTTAAAAATCATTATGAATCTCCCAACACCATGGATGCAATTTCAAATGTTCTTATAGGGGATGGAATTTTATATATGAATTCCTTATTAAAAGGAAGAAAAGGTACTATATAAATAGAAAGTAAAAGTAATGTTACCTCTATCTAATTCTGACCATAGGAAGTTTTGTAGGAAAATTCTAATTCTTAAAACTAAATAAAATAATTTGTTTCCATTGAAGAACTAGATGAATTTCTACCTTAAAAATCGTTATGAATCCCCCAACAACATGGATGCAATTTCAAATTTTCTTGTAGGGGATGGAATTTTTTCTCTAGAATACATAGATTTTGGGGTTAAGCAGCTCACATCTAGGAAAGCTAAGGACATTGATGGCTACCAAGTTGAAATTTTTAAACTAGGAGAGTTTATCCTTACCCCTCACATACAAAAGCTCTTAAATTTGGAAATAAAGCAAGGCTTCCCTAAGCCTTGGACATGAAGCATAATTTTAGCTATATTTAAAAGTGGGGATAAAAAATTTCCCTGTAATTATAGGACCATTATGATTAGCACCAATTTTTTCAAGATATACATAATTATCTTGGACAAGAAAAATATATATGGCTGGAAAGTTGTGATAAAAGAGCTAAAGGCCAAGCCAGGTTTAGGAGATATTATTATATTTTGAACCACCTTATTACCCTCAAGATCATTGGAGAAGAGTGTGACAACAATAAAATCAATCTCATTTGTTGTTTTGTTGACATTAGGAAAACCTTTTGATATCATTCCTAAGGCAAACCTTTGGAAGAGATAAATGTTCCTCAAAGAGTTGAGGGTTGTTGTGACAATGTTGTATGATCCAAAGAAATTAACTGCAATAACATAGTCAAACAAGGGTGTCCCTTGTCCCTTACCCTTTTGAAATACACATTGAAAAGTTAGAAAAGTGTTTGGAAGAAGCATGTTGTGTTAGCCCCACCCTCATTACTATAGTTACCACTCTTCTTCTTTGCACTGATAATATTGTTCTTGTGGTAAGGAGTCCTTACGATCTTGGCATATTGACAACAAACTAAGAATCCCCCAATATTTCTATTCCAAAATGGGTATGATTGCTAATACTGACGCACCAAAGCCATGATAATTGAATCTAGAAATATCATATCTAATACATTCATATATTACAACAACAACTTGGAGGAAGTTTCTTCATAAAAATATCTTAGAATATATATCCATCACAAGCTCAACTAGAATTATAACATTGAGAAAATGATAAATGAAGGATGAAAAGCTTGTTATGAACTTGAAAAAAATTGTAATTCAATAGATCATTGACAATGGGATTAAAAAAACTACTCTTTAAGACTCTCTCGCCCTTGTTATTTATGGATGTTAGACTCGTGGATGAAATATCTCTATAGAGTCACGGAAGAAGCTATAATAGATCCAAAAGTAGTTTATAACCTATAATTCCAAGACTAAATAAAGTGCAACCTATTTTATCCTCCTCATCAAAGTAAGCCTTTCCCCTATTAAAATCCTGGTTATGACAAGAGGTTAAACAATATGGAAGACATGAGGTTTCCTATAATTGCTTCTAACTCTAGCCAAAACCACCTTCAACTCAAGCAAGGATGGCATAAGAATACCCATTCTTGGCTATATAATTGGGGGATAAATATGTGCCTGATCATTGTGCAAAATAAAGATAATATTAAAAATATTTTTACATCAAAATTTAAGAAGAAATTATGTGATAAAGAGTTAGAAGGAAAAAGGAAACTAAGATATGGTCATCAATCAAAATCTTGAATATCAAAAGTATCTCTCGATCTTAAACAATGTAAAAAAGTAAATAAAAATTGTTAAAATGAGAACAAATTCTTATGAGCTCCATAGTGAAATAGGACGTTGGTCAATTCATAATGCCATGGGATGAAGGAGTTTTTTTTTTTGTTACACTAAGAGGGTTGAAAATGAAAAACAATTTCTCCTATATTGTCCAACTTATACTCAAATTACATCTAAATTTAAAAATATTTGTCACACTATCGACCTTCTCAACCTTTTATTCAACAAAACTATGGTGACATTGAAATACTTATCTTAATGCTTGTCGGGCATAAAAAGAAAATTCTAAAGAATTTTGAGTAATCTATTACTTTTAAAGGTCCAATATACCATATGTGATCTTAGTGGATATTTACATCATCCTCATTGTCATTATAATAAATTATTATTAGTATTTTAAATTTTTTCTGCAATTTATAAAATTTTAGAAGAATAATTTTTAAATTTTCTCTTTATTTTTTTTAAAATTTTTTTTTTTTAGTTTTTATCTTTTAGATGATTTATTTTTTAAGTTTTAGTTTGTAGCTTAGTAAAAGTATTTCATAACATCACTAAAATATGAACCAACTCACCCCAGCTACATATGAACCTATGCACCTACTCTCGCCTACTACTATAATGAAATTGGGTATTGGACAACTCTCAAACACAGTGATGCAAAAATCTATATTTGTGTGACATTAAAAGGGTTAAAGACAAAATACACTTTCTTGTAGATTTCTTTTGTACATCTAAATCAAATCATAATTTCAAAATATTTGTTACATTACTTACTTTCCTAACTTCTGAAATCATCAAAATTATGATAAACTTAAAACACTTTTCTCTATAC
>APFE030610145.1:71832-83219 GCA_000404065.3 Pinus taeda
TCAATAGCATTTGGAAAAATTAAAATTAGTTTAACCACTATCTCATTGTTGACAACTATTTTTTGAGCACTCCAAGAATTTAAAGTTCTCTTAGCATTTCTTTACGTAGAAAAACAACCATGGTTTTGCTAGCATACCAAATACACTTTAAATTTTCTAACAATTTTTTATATTATTCAATTACCCAAAGAAAAATACAAATTTGGACCTGTCCAGTGGAAATAATGCAGGGAAAGGAAAAGTATTAGGAGGATCAATTAACTTTTATTAATTTTCTGGTTTGGAAAAATGTGTAGTTGAAAATTGGTAATGTTTATTTTGAAAAATAAAAAGACTCTAATTTTTATAATAAAAAAATAAAATAAAAAACAGTAATTTTTATATGAGGAAAAATATAAAGATGACAAAATTAAAGTAAGAAAAATATAAAGGAAGAATATTTTCATTTTAATCAAAATTATAAAATAATAAATTAGTTGTAATAAATAATTTATTATATAAAAAAAACAGTAATTTATATATTTAGAAAAATTATAAATAGTAAATTTAGTTTTAAATGGATAACTTCTATTAAAAAAATTAATATGTTTAAAGTATTTATAGATGAATACTATGAAATTTTTAGTATTTAGATTTATAGGGTAAATTTTTTCCAGATGAATTGATTTCGATTTGGAATCTGAATTTGAACTTGGTAACTATGATAAATTCACAACATACAATTGGTTAATGAAGCATTGATGGAGGAGATCAAAAGTTAAAATATGAAAAAATTAGCAAAAGAAAGTTGTAAAAGATCATCAAAAGGGAGTTGAAAAAGAAAAAGAAAAAGAAAAAGTATTTAAACATAATCAAAACAATATTAATAATGTTAAGAATATGAGAAAACATTTACCAAAATTTAATAAAGATAAGCATAAATACTTTTATTACCATGTGTATGTTTTAATAAGATAGCCTATTATATATGTATTAAGTTTGATATCAGATTTCCTAATTTATAAATTAATGTAATAAATAAGTGAAATATGTTTAAATTGATGGGAATAGATGTCATAACCTCTAAAATACAATGAATTGAATATATTAAGTAGAAAGAAAGAAATTGATACTTATGAAAACATCTATTTATTGTGAGGATTTGTAATAACCATGACATAGAAATTTCTTTGAAGAGAAAAAAGGGAATTTAAATCACCCATAGAAGCACAATAAGATGGCAATCCATGCCAACCTTTATAGCCATCCTAGAACAAAGGTGATTCATGTTAGACTAGTGTGATAGTAAAATATCCATATATTTTGAACTCTATTCCCATTACATCAATTGCTATGAGATTAGTTCTCTTACCATTAAATACATCTTGAAGAAAAATCTCATTCAAAATTATAAAAGTGGTTTTTGATTTGTGACATAATTTTATTGTTTGTGGCATTTCGAAGCAAATCAATAAGTTTAGTCAATGAATTAAGAAGATGCTAAGTTGTCTATTGAAAATACCGAAGTGTATCTTTCTTTATTGCAATCTACATTTATAAATAAGTTTCAATGCATTGTAATTTAGAAGGTTGTAGTGAAACTGGATGAGTTGTGTTCTCATAACATAGCTAAAATTGGATAGAAAATATATGTAAATTTGATAAAATAAGTAAATTTAAGGGATAAAAAGAATTCGAATATGATATGGGTAATGTGTACTCACTTACCTAGAAGGTACATATAATGGGTTGCTGGAAATAATTATCAGACAATTATGTCATAGTATACCATGTCGAAGACCATTATTACGCCGATAAGCATATCTATTTCAGAATAAGCCTTCAAATTTTTAGTTTTTATTAAATAGATGGTCAGGATTTGAGATTGAAGGAATATTCGTAGCCATATAAAAAAATAGATTGTTGAAATTTATGTCTGACCATCACCTTGTGCACTTTCCCTTATTTTTTCATAATATAATTATCTATTATGTTTTTACAAATGGAAAGGGCTTTTATTAAATGTGGCTTGTGAATTTCGCTCCAAAACATTCTCCACTTGGGCCTAGGAATTTTGATGTACACAATTCATCCATCAGTTTGAGCAACAAATTGTTTCATTAATCCATGCTACTTGATCACTCTGTATTCTTTGACTAGCTTAGATTTTTTTGTTTGTTTATTTCTCGATCACTCTATATTGTTCGATCGGCTTGAATTGAACATTTGTCTGGCTTCGCTTGGCACAACGGGAATTTCAAGTTTTATAGTGGAGAAAATTTCATCCCAGCAGTATGTTTTCCCTTGAATATCATGGTTTGCATAAGTGTGTAGTGATTTTGGAAGGCCATACTGATGGGCCTCCAAATTAGACATAAATTAAGGCTCGCATAACCTTTCTTAGGCACATGAAGGCTATATTAAACCTCTCCTTCAACTCTTAATAATGTTTTTTAGCTTTAATATGTTCATTAGGAAGGTTTATGGATAATTTCATATTTGTGCCTAATATTATTTATTTTTGTAGAATATTGTGAGAATATTGGGCAAATTATGGAGATTTAGAGGAGGAGATAATTTAGGGACTTGCTCCCTAGTACAGGAGGATCAATATTGTATAATAAATCAACAAGATATTATGAAATTAGTGCACAGATTCTAGAGCTCCAATGATTGAGAAAATCTAGGAATGTATTCACTATCATTTAATGTAGATTCCTAGTGTTGGGAACCAGATCCACTATTTGAGGGATTTTAGAGGGGAAAGCTTCCCTCTTTCATTAGGAATGCTTCCTCATTTCATGTGGAATGCTTCCTAATCATTTTGTATAAGTAACAAGTCAAATTTTCCTCTAGGGGTGGATTTTTCTTAGTATTCTTGTGGAGAGAACTCGTATTTTTATAGTGCAACTGTCATTTCTTGCAGGGATGTAATTGTATTAATGGAAATAACGAAGATTGGTGCCATGTTAAACTTCTAAATCTTCATTTCATAGGACTCAGTGTGGGATTGGCCATCCTAGGAGCCTAAGATCCCTTTTGTATCATTTACTTTTCTTCCTTTCACTTTTTATTCACATGCATCTCTTGTTCTTGTTTTATTTCTTTCTATTTTTGCATTTAGTATTGATGATTTCTTGTTGTAGGATTGGGTTAAATGGTTGAAGTAAATTATTTTGTAGGATCACAAGCATCATTTCATCATTGGAAAAAATTTGGAAGGTCATAGTAATCATCAATCTACTTGGATTAGTTTGCTTATTCCCAAATCTGAATTTCTGGAAGTCCCTTGTGGAAAATAGTAATAAAATTCTGCTATTTTTTAGAACATGCTAAAGAACTTCAACTGAGTTGATTCCACTTGCATTAGATCACAAAATAGATTACCGTTAATAAAAAAAATTACCCCATTTCATTTTCACTTGATTAGTTTAGGCATTTGATATATTTACTAGCTCACTAGTTCTTGAATTTCTAGATTATAGACTAGTAATTTTAGTTATCTTTTAGCATGTGTTAACAGGGTTATTTTTGAGTGATTCCACTTTAAATGGAGACCTAAGACATCCTAGTCAATAAAAAATATTGTCCCATCCAATTTGGATTTGATTTTCATGTTCATTTGGTGAATTATATCTTCCTGTATCAAACTTGTTTCCTATAGTAGATTCCTGTAGCACTCTTCCAACATGTGTATACTTGCCAAGATTTGCTTTAAAATGTTGGTTTTTGTCCCTTAGGGTTGAATCATGACCCCTAAGATATAAATGGATGGTTGAGGAGGAATAAACACCACTTAGGACTTGCCTTTTTACCCATGAAAAATATCTCAACGATTTTGGTTAATGGACAAATTTATGAATTGGATAATACAATAATGATTTTCTTGATTACCACATCCAACAAAATATTTCAATGGATCTAAAATCTTTGAAATTTAATGATTGGTATTTAGTTAATGATCTTTACTTTATGCAATTATATTAGTTTTTCCTTGTATTTTCTTTCTTGCAATAGGTTAAGGTTTCCATTTCGAGCATTTCCATTTCTCCAACTAGTTAGGATTTGATTTCATTGCATGCACTCCATTACATCATGACAGCAAAGGAAGAACACATTGTATGTTTCCCATATAGTGTCGATGCCTCTTAATTTTGTACGAACCCTAGGTTGATAATTCAACTTGGTAGCCTTGGGAGTGGCAACATTCTTGTTGCAATATGATGCTCATCACTTTTTTGCCTTGTTGTCGGGGATGTGTCAAAGTATGCATTATTTTCTTCCCTAGTTGATTCATTTCTTTTACTTTCTGCAAAAAAAAAAAATCATTAAGCAAATTTTTCAATTTCAAAACAGAAAAAATTGCATTGCATTAGTATCTTATTATAAGATATATATATATAGTATATATATATATATATATATATATATATATAATATATACTATATATATATATATATATATATATACTTCTCCAACACCAACCCCACCATTCGATCACATGGTGCAATTAGAGACATATCACCATTCATTTTTGCAGGTAGGAGAAGAAAAGGTGATAGAAAGCTGGGAGAAATGGATGGAGATGATGACAATGATAAAGATCCTCTTGAATTTCCTATTCAAGATACTGATGTTAGTGTGCACATCAAGAACATCCCTCCATATTTTATTCCAAACTTTCATGGCCTAAGGTAAGAGGATTCAAAAACCTTTCTCTTTGAATTTGAAATTGTTTGTAGATATTACAGTTACTTATTAAACACTCAAAACTTGAGATTGTTTCCGGCAAAATTGAAGGATAAAGCTCTTAAATGGTTCATGACTTTAGGGACTAATTCAATAAGATCATGGAATGATATGCAAATGATATTTCTTGAAAAATATAAAGATCATGATCTTAAAGAAGAAATATTTAGAATGAATAAAAAAGAAGATGAGAGCCTTGAGGATCTAATAGAGAGGTTCATGTATAATGTTAAAAGGGAAAAACTACATGATTTAGGTTCTGACACACTAAAAACTCTCTTTCTTAGAATAATTAGGGATGAATGTGTTAAAGTAGGTTAATTTGTCAGTCGAAAGGTACCTTGAGTTAATTATTTTCTGTTTTGAAGAAGGTCAAAATCATAAATTTTACTCACTGTTATATTTTGACCTGTTACTACTCAAAAGAGTTATCGTCAGTTGGGTTATCACTTTGGTCATCAAGTTGGGTCATTGGAAAGGAGTGCCTAATGTTTGTGAAGGTTTTATAGTTGAGTCCGGGTATTAGGTGATGATAGGTGGGTAACATGGCCGAAGTGTCAACTATTGAGGAAAGGATCCCAAAAATATCTTAATTATTAATGCTTTGACCTACACCTTTGCTAAACATTATATTAATCCCTCTACCTATCTCCTTTTTCCCTCATTTCACTCCTTCCCCTCATTCCTTAATGTTAAATTACTCCTATCGATTTATTTTCGGCCTAAATCTTTATCATTGTTTTCACCTAAACCACATTTCCCTAGTCCTAAAACTATTCCCTTTGCTAAATATCATTACCCACCATGATTTACCCATTGTCCTATTCACCCACGACACACTTTGGTTATCAAAGCTATCATAGATAAATCCTTCGCCATCCTACAACATTTCAACAACACTTTTCGAGCATGTGAAATTTCATAAGAAACATGGGTTAGACGTTCATCTTGCTTACATCAGCTCCATAATTTCAAATCATTATGTAGGCCGCCAATTTTCTGTATGATTGCTCACAGGTGATATGCAGAGGATGAGATGAGTGGTTTATTTTCAGAGCAAAGGTTGCAAGAGAGTTCAGAAGGCACAGAGAAGCTCAGGAGTTGTAGGGAGGTATACAATTCGCAAACAATTTGTGCATGGCGAGAAATTTTTCCTATATAGAGAAACAATTCATCTCAAGCTAGTCTTTAGTGTACAGATTGAATGAAGAAATTGTAGAGGTAGGGAGTTAGTCACCCTTCATGTAAATTATTATTGTTAATTCTTTTGTTCGCAATGCTAAAGGTGTGCCTGTCACTATTAAAAAACGTTTGTTGTGCACACCCTGTTCTGTTTAAAAACACAATCTTACCTCTAAGTGCATTGTCTTATTGCTCTAAGCTTAAATTTTGAATGATGAATGCTTCCTGAGGCTTTTAATGTTAAATATCTTTTAAATTTTTAAAGCCTCCTACTTGTATTCCATCGCATAGACTGTGTTGTCACCATCCTATTGTTACAACTACCTGAGTGGATTTTTGTTGTCATTCGAGCTTATTTTCATTCCTTTGGGTCTACATATGTAGCCATAACACAAAATTCAAAATCAATTAGCTAGGTGTTGAGATAGGATGGCTCCTGCTACCAGCAAAAAAGAAGGAGACCTTGTTCGCACTGAACCCAGTACTTTGAGTCTGCTTAATTTATCCCCTGCCACTAGAGTAGCTTTTGAGAACACAGGGTGCAGCTGCCAGAAGATTCAAAAAGTAGGTCACAATACCAAACTGGCAAGCCTATTAGCTTTAAATTTTTAAGAAAAAAGAGTGAAACTAGGAGACCTGGAGATCATATTGACTAAAAAGTTCATAGCTGAAGCAACCAATCTCCCAACAACAGGGGAGAAATGGTTCAAGGGGGACAAGTTAGACATTTTGGCTTATAAGCAGTTTGTAAAAATAGAGTATTTTGACAAGTTTGTCTCCACCTTCCCTAGCATTTATCTCCAAGAGAATTATGTAGACCTTCTGAAGGTTATCCAAATATATTTCACTTGTGAGGGTAGGTTCAATAGGATGTACCAGTATCATCTCATGTTTCTATGGCATTTCACCGAAAGAAAGCCCATGAACCTCCCTTATTTCTTACTTAAGAGTCTAGAAAGAATGGCCGCCAAAGTACAGATTCAAAAGGATAACCATGCTTCAAGTCTATTTCATTTCTCTTTGATCTAAAATCTTGGTTAAACATGTCGTTGAAAGAAAGAAAATGCTTTGGTCTGATTTTCTTGCAATTATTGACCTATTGCCACAAACTGGGTCACCTTCAATCAAGGCAGATAAAGAAGAGTCCAAGCAAGAACATCCAAAGAAGGAGAGCAACATTCAGTCATGGAAATGAAACCCATAAAGAAGGAAGGTGCGAAGCCAAGCAAGAAATTTACAGGTAAGTTGAGCAAGAAAACTAAGTTTCAAGGCATAAAGGATTTTTGAGGTCTAAAATGGGACTCCTAAGGAAATTATAAAATAATAGTGGAAATAATAAAATAAGATTAGATCACATCATCAAATTTTGGAGGGAAAAAGACAACTTTTCTTCAAATCCTATTTTCAACTTATCTCCGTATGGGTTTACTCAAAGTTAGAGCGGAAACACTCGTTGGATGCAAAATTTGATTCCTCATCCAAGGTGTACCCATGTTGCATATTTTCGATGGACCCTGCGACATGAAAAATGAGAAATGCATGAAAAATGTGATTGCAATCATGCTTTTTCATGTATTTCTCATTTTTCGCGTAATAGGGTTCGTCAAAAGTATGAAACATGGATACTCCTTGGATGAGAAATTAAATTTTACATCCAACGAGTACTCCCGCTTGAAATTTGAGTAAAAACCTAGGGAGATAAGTTGAAAATACAAGTTGAAAAAGTAGTTTTATTATTTGATTATTTTTTAATCTTTGTACTTTCTTACTCCAAAAATGGTGAATCATCCCCCATGGTTGACATTATCATCTTGAATCTTATTGGTTCTTATAAATTTTATTTTGGTTGTACATTTTTCTTAGAAGGCCCATTTTAGACCTCAAAAATCCCCTAATGAGAGTTAAGAAAACCTAGGAAGAGGCAGCGCTTCAAGCAATTGTGGAAATCTCTAAAGATAAGAAGACATATGTACAAGTGGATGACTAAGTAGATGAGGTCAAGGGTCTAGAAATGGTACAATCAAATTATGAGGAGGAAAGAGCACCACTGGAGACAGGTGTTTTACAATACAAAGAAGAGGTTCCTAAAATAGTAAAGATCAGAGAGGCACTGTTTAAAAATCAGATGAGGATAACATATATGGAGAAGAAGAACAGAGACATAAAACATGCCATTAAACCAACAGAGGACAAGACAAAGTCACGCTCAACAAGTGCCAAAGGGAAGAAAAAACATGTTTCCTTTATTGAACAAGCTAAGAATGTTGTAGTGGGGTATAGTGAGCCAACATTCAGGGTGTTTAAATCAAAGTTTAAGTATGTGCAACAGATGAAACAAATAGCTAAAGCCCTTGGTAGAGCCCAATTCATTCAATGGAAAGAGCATCATAGGTGCTTGGAGGAGTTAGAAGAAAGAAAAGACCAAGTCAATCAATTCAGGGAACAAAATATGGAGTATAAGAATTATATTCAGCATATTCTAGAAAGTTGTAACTGTGAAGTCAAAGAGGCATCAAAATCTCTTGACAAGAATAAACATTTTTTCAAGTGATCACAACAAGTTAGGAGACAATGCATAAATTTCTATGTAAGAAACTTGGTATTGAATGCATAGCTGAGAACTATGAGGCAGGATTTAGAGGAGGCACATAAATTGATGAAGAGGTATGAGGGAGTTGTTGTAATACCTTTGCATATGAAAATTCCCAAGTTTGATCCTAAATCCAAAGACACACCTTCTTTATTGCCACTTGTGAAGCAACAAGACCTCATTACTCCAGATCCCAAGTCCAATACTCATAGCATAAAGGCTTTGAGCAGAAAATTATCAAGCAAGAGGAAAAGGAAATGATCAGGCTTTCCTTTTTATTCTCAAATTTTGTTTTAATTTTATGATGTATTAATATGTTAAGGTGGATATGACCGACATAATAGTGTCATGACAATGTTCAGGAGCAATGAAGGGCATTCAAGCAATAGTTGCAGCAATTTTGCTATGCAGGCACTGCGCACTCGCTATGTAGCCCATCTTTAACCATTTCATGCACACAATATGATATCCACTTGTCACGTTTTGAAGATGTTGGCGTGGAGTACATATGGTGTCCAACTCACCACCCCAGCTGCTTGCTATGTATCAGTTCTATAAGAATGAATATTTGGACGTTGCGCACCTGTTCCGCAGGCTTTTCAGCAGTCACAAAAGCAACTTTTAGGCTTTTTTCTATTTCAGTCAGTTTTATCTATCCGAAGACTTTTTAAGATAATTTGTGTTTAAACAGGTTGTTTTTTCTTTTAGAAGGACAAAAGGATGCTTTAGGTTTTATGTTTTGGTGAAAAGCATGAAAAAAGACAACAATTTACTATCTTTTCCTAGTTTTGAATCGATCCTCTGTTGGATCAAAGATGCAGTGAACTTGAACTAATTTTCATCCATGTTTCTACTATATATTATCATAAACGAAGACAAATAAGGTTTTTGTTGGTTTTCCCAATTACTAGAGGAATTACTACTGTTGTGTTTGTGGTTTGGTTTTAATGAACATGCCTGAATGTTGAAGGGATTCCAGTTAATTTATGGAGATTCTTATGGTATGAATGTTTTTGGAATAAGTTTTTCTCTCAGTTTACATGCCTTTTCTGTTATCTTTTTTCCTCATACTATGTTTAAAGGTGTAGGGGACAGTTATATTTTAATTCATCTTATATGCTCATGTATGACTGAACCAAGTATATTTTAGTTGCAAATGAAGTATGTATGCCTTTAAAAGTTCCGTCTTTTCTTCTTGATGGTCATCAATATGAGCTACAATGATAAATGTTTTTATTTCTACTTTTTGATCAATGTCTTGATACTCTACCTTTTCTATACTACAATTTCGTTATTCATTCTGAAAACTGTGCTAAAGAAGCCTCCATATATGAAGTTGGTTGGAGATACATCATCATGTTACAATAGAAATATCACTCATACTATCAATATTTTTTTTTAGAAACCCTCAATCACTTTCTCTATAAAAATCTAAATACTCCCCATAACTGGTCTTTGGATGCTATAGAGTCGAGCCTTTAGTTTTCATTAGTTCAGGGATCCCCCTCCATCTATAAAGGCCAGCTTTCTATCCCAGAGCAGTTTGTGGTTACCTTTGTAGCCCTTTTCTCATCTTGAAGGGATTTTACGGAGTGATAACAGAATGGATTGATCTCCTTGATCTCATGAGTAGAGGTAATGTATACCAATTATCATTTGAAGAAATTTGTGAAACATGCAAACACATATCAAGAGGAAGGGAAAGAGTAAGTTAATAAGCATCAAGATCAGTAAGTCAAGCTAAACTTGGAAATTTTCTTGATAACTTTAAAACATAAATTCTTAGCTATCTAAGTGAACAAGTAGAAATGTTAAGAATACAAAATGAGAAAAAATAAGATGATGATATTTATGTTTTCCATGCAGAATCACATGATGTTAAATATTGCCCCTCATTACCAAGGTTGAAGGAAGTTTACCAAGAGGACAATGGAGCAAGTCAATTGCCAATGAAGCTATGTTATGTATCTCCAAGAGGACCGTGGAAGCCTATTCAACCTGATATGATACAAGAGCCTAATTCACAATTTCAAGCTTATGCACATCCATATCAAAGTAATTGGAACACCCTTTCCTTGGCAACCTTGGCCATATCAACCCCAAAACCAATCTTGGCAACAAGGTTGGCAAGGAACATATGGGAGCCATCCACAATATCCTCAATATTTTCCTCAATATCCTCCATACCCAACTCCATTTTATCCCTACCATCGACCTCCACCACAACCACAACCCCAACCATATTCATCTCAAATATCCACTCAACAATGTAAACTTTGAAATGGGAACTGATATTGTTACCCGTTTCATAGAGATAGCAAAAAAGTGACCTGATTTTGAAAAGGGGTGATGCAGAACACACATGTTTTTTTTAGAGCATAGTTTTTGGCATGTTAATTTTTCTTATGTACATTACGTTTTAGAATGGTAGTGATTTTCATGCTTATTTAAAAAAGTGGGTATTCTGCATCAGACCCTTTTTTTAAAAGACCTATTTTTTGACTTTAAATTTTCTAATGTATGAAATGTAAATAATTATTTTGTAAATTTAATTTTTTTTGAAGTGGTCGTTTTCTTCATATTTTCTTGTTTTTTATTTTTATTTTAATTTTTTTGTAGAGAGGTTTTTATTGTTTTGCATTTTTAAATTAGAAAGTTGATATTTTGAATTTTCGATATTCTACATGTTTATACATTCTTAATTAATTTTTCAATCTACATGAAATAATTGTTTCTAAAAAACAATATTTTTTAACAATGGATATAAAAATAACCATTTTTAACTTAAATATAACTAAAAAACTACACGTTTTGATAATTGTTTGCTAGAATTGACATGTCAAAATCACAATTTTTATACGAAAATTTTAACTAAAAATGGTTAAA